>BSBK01005215.1:560000-722500 GCA_027943335.1 Chamaecyparis obtusa
CTTTGAATTCTTTCCTTATGATCATTTGTACATATAATGAGGCTACGACTCATCCTGAGGGCCAAAGAGCACAAGAGGGTTCCCTAGACCAGAAAATTAAACTATTTGAAATGCATCAGTATTTCTTTGGCTTGTGTGTGGGTAGGGTACTAGGTACCCTAGGTGAGTGTCTCACCATAGGTTTTGGAACCCAAAGTGGTTGCGAGATGATCCTATGGGTGAGTTGGTAAACAAGTGATAACCTTAATAATAAACTTGGGAAAGGGGGGGGTTTTCAAAAGATAACGAAAGACATATAATTTAAGTCCACATAGACCTGTTGGAGTACTAGGACCATGGGTAACTTCCAAGTTGGATCCTTCACATAAAAAGGGGACTAGGGTTACATGGTTGCCAGGGAGGATCCCAATATGTAGGTTGTGTGATGACACTCACCTAGATGGTATGCTAGAAACCTAACATTTGTGTATAGTAAGATGATATTTTGTTATGTCTTTTCCTTTACTTTCAAGTGACTATTTTATAAAGCCTTAGGTTGCTTTAGGCCTTGTGAGTACCTTGGTTCTATCTCCTAGCATGGGGAGTGGAACTTCACCAGTTTCACATGGTTGGGTGGAAAATATCTTTCGAAGTATTGTTCATGGTTCGTGGCTTGGATGTGTTCAGATTTATGCAGTGATAAAGACTTATCATTTTGTACCATGTGCTATTTGTATTTTAATGCAAGATGTAAAAGATCTCCTTGTAAGCCTTCAGGCCATTTGATGTAATTTTAAATGTAATTGTATTCATCATTGGAAATTTAAAGGATAAAGCAATGTAATCAGGGAAGGATAGCTTTAGGGGTTTTCAAGGGATGTTTTATGTAAGAATTAAAAGTTGTATTAAAGAAATGTAATCTTGTATTATTTCTTTTATCTCTCCTATGTTTAAAATGAAGAGTAAGATCTCAAATGTGAAGGCTTAATTATATTTTTTAAAGGCTAGTTATTCAATGTGTAGTTAAGAATGATTAAAATGGAGTGGAAAGTAAAAGATATGTTCTTGTAGTTAAGGAAGAAACATTATGTTCTTATCTTTTCCTTAAATTCTAAAAATGCAAAGTAAAAGAAAAAGGAAATGAAATTCAGATAGATAAGTAATGGAATGCAATGATTTTTATATTGGTAAATTAATTCAATAAGGGAACATTTAAGGAATGTTCTTTTGTAGATGTAAACAATGAAATGTTAGAATATATTTTTTTAAAATTGTTAGTTGTAATTTTATACTAAAGACTTGATTCCTTATGGGTTCCCTGGCGGGGACATTACACCCAACACATTAGTACATATAAATCAAATCAAATGAAGACCTCTTAAACAAACAAATCCATTTCAGGTGCCAAAATGTCCAAGTAATTGACTAGATAGTGAAAACACAAAAAAAATTGAATAGAATGTACCTAGGTCAAAGTCTAGAATAGGTGCATGTGTATATATAAAGAGCTCAGAATCATCTTTACAACGTTGCAAGAATCATGAAAGTGGAAGATACAGGGAAAAAGGTATGAGCTTCAAAGATAAAAATAAAGGTTTCACTTTGACTAAGTGTAGCCAAAAAATTAGATTTGAACTTCATTAGGAGACCACCATCATTGGATCAACACCAAAACTAGCTTTCTAACAATATCTAATTTGCATGATTTCAAGTTTGTATGTTCAAGTTGTTGCCAAAAAACTAAAGGTGGTTCAAATAGTGAAATATAGGACTTGAGTGACCTAAAGATGTAGGCATCCATACTTCCAATGTCAAAAAATGCCCTAAGAATATTATATTTGCCAAAGAATTACCCTTCACTAGGGAAAAATCTAGTCATCAAAATATTCTTCACCCACTAGAATATTCTCTTAATCTCATCAAAATATTTGACTAGACGAGAATCTATTGAAGTTAGCATGTCTACAACGCTTGCAAGCACAATACAAAGTGCCACCCAAAAAAAAATTTAAAATTTGTCTTAAAACAAAAAAAAAAAGAAAAATTTAAATTGTTTTACCAAATGGCATGACATTATTTTGGCTTTCATTTAAGACATGTTATTCTTGTGTGTCGTATGAGCTCATATGGTTGTATGAGTCTATATAGTTGTACAAATATTTGTACAAGAGCTTGGCCCAAAAAAAATCCCACAAAATTGACTATTGTCATATTTTGATGATATGACAAGCATTTTTAGTGATTTTCCCTCTTAGCACAATGTTGAGATCTATTTTGCTCCACGTTGCCAGATTTTTTATTAACCCCTAGATTTCACCTTGATTTATTTTCCCTCAACCAAATTGACCGAAAACTCCAACTACTCAAATTTTGGAAAAATGATAGTTATTTATAGGTATTGGAATGGTGGCCTCTATTTGAGCCCAACATGCATAAAATATCACTCAAGACTAGATCCATTAAAACTATGGATAAGAACTTAGTAGATCTACTCTGATGTCATGTTCTTGCAGATAATTCTTGACTTGAGGGTTGAAATCATCATCAACTTCTACACCCCAATTATCAATGTTTGGGTTATATGCCAAATGTTGTATTACTACAAATACCCCCAATCATATTCATCCTCTCATGTTGTTAGTTATAGTTTATGTGGTTACCTCTCTTGGGTCACTAGTGGAAGAATCACTCTTGAATCTAGTCAAAACTATGTTATACCTTGTTATCCTTAATCCTTGTTAGAGTAGTCTTATGTTAGCTAATAATTAAATCATTTAATTATTAGTTTATCATACTCTAGGCTTAAGTTTCACTTAGGCGCTTTATAATTCTTTAGGGTTTTAGCCTTTAGGGTTTCGTGTTTCCTTTTATAAGGATTCACTTCTTTCATTTCAATAAGGAGATTGTATTATTTTTCATCATTGTTAATAGAAGATTATTTTCTTGCAACATGGTTTTGCAGTCTCTGGCCTTTTGGCCGCCATAGCTGTCTCTCTTCTGTCTTCATTCTTGTAGCAGTCTTTGCATGCAGGTGTTCTTGGGAAGATTTGATGGTTATCAAATCTAACATGGTATCAGAGCTCTCCTGTTGTTCGCTGTTCGAGTTTCGTTGAAGCGTGCCAGAAGCAGAAGGTTTTCAAGGGTTTCAGAAGTTTTTTTTGTGGATCTGAAAGGGAGCCAAAATTTGGCTCACCTTGGGCAAAAATGGACACCACCATTGTGTCCGGAAGGCCCAAGAACCCCTAAATCCATATAAAACTTGTCCATTTTGGACACAGTGTCATCTGAGGCAAAAAATTTTTGCATACCAGGGACGTACGGCCCTGGCACGCACTCCGAGGCGGGTTCAAACGGCGATTTTTTTTTTTAAAAATTTTTTTTGGGGGCGCCGCCCAGCGGCCACCCCCGCGCCGCCCAGCAGCAACCGCAGCCGCGGCCACCGCAGCCGCGGCCCCCGCCACTGCAGCAGCCACGGCCCCCGCCACCGCGCCACCCGCGGCCCGCCCAGCTGCCGCCCACCTCGGCACCGCTCAGCCGGTTCCGCGGCCCCAGCCGCCTCCCGGCCCCGCTCCGCTCTGCACAGCAGCTCCTCCGCGGCCCCAGCCGCCTCCCGGCCCCGCTCCGCTCCAGCGGTGCACCGCTCCGCCGGCCGCGCCGCCGTCTGGGCCCCCGGCGGGTTTTTAAGCCCGCGGGCCCTAAAGGCGGTCATATGGATGATCGGGAGCTCCGGTTCCAGCCCCCTGCGCGTGCCATGCACCCAGGGGCCCTTTTTTTTTTTAGCCCCAGGGGCTTAAAACATGCCTTGGTGAGTTTTTTGGGGGTACTTGGGCCTTTTTCGCTCTACAGAGAGCATACGGGGGTCTTTTTCTGACTTCTTTATATCATCGGAAAGATCTTTCTGAGCTCTTTCCGATGATGGAGGTTAGGGTTTTTGGTTCCACCGTTTCAATAGTGTTTTTTGCTGTTGAAGTCTGATGTCTCTTTTTGCCTTCCGGGAGTCCTATCTGGCTCATCCGGACTCCTTTTTCGGCAAACGAGATATCGTCGGAAAGCTGTTTCTGTGTACTATTCAGTGGTAGAGGTATTTCTTCCAGATTCTGCTCCAAGTTTTCACTCCTCCGAGTTATGCAGTTTATGCCCTCTGGTGGTGTGCTTGGTTCTACAGGTCCGGGGATCTCTTCTTCTGGTTTCTTAGTGCACTCTTCTTTTCTGACTTCTGAGCTTGCATGCTCTTTCTGATGTATCTTTGTTCTGTAAACGCACTGAGATAAAGTGCCCTCTTCTGCATTTCTGGGATCTTTTTCACCTGGTTCAGTTTTAGTATTCGCACTCAGTTATAAAGTGCCATGGGGGGATTCTGATGCATTTGCCACTATAGGCGCATCCACTCTTGTCAAGTGAGCGTACCTTCCACGACATTAGCCCATGTAGACTGTGTCTATGACACCGCCCTTTATCCTGTGTGTGTGCTTCTGTTGCTCTGTTGGTGTTCTTGGTTCTTCTTCTGCAGCTGTTTCTGGTACTGCATTTCAGTGTTCCTGTCACCTCTCCTAGTTCATCATTATGGGGGGGTTCACCTGTTGGTTCTATTGCTTCCTGGTTCGATTGATCAGCTCTTCAGACACTTGTCTTCTCTACCTGGTCATGCACTTCAGTGGGGGTTCCAGCAGTATCTTCTGACAGAGTTTTCAGACATGCTTCAGAGGAGTTTCTTGCTCTCTTCTTGTTCCTTTCTCTGGGACATCTTTTGCTTTATGTTTTGGGTACCTGATCAGGCCTAGTTGCCGGGACCCATCTTTCCTTCTTTCTGCAGTAGTTTAGCTTTTTTTGCTTCTCCCTAAGTTACACTTAAGGGGGGGTGTTAGAGTAGTCTTATGTTAGCTAATAATTAAATCATTTAATTATTAGTTTATCATACTCTAGGCTTAAGTTTCACTTAGGCGCTTTATAATTCTTTAGGGTTTTAGCCTTTAGGGTTTCGTGTTTCCTTTTATAAGGATTCACTTCTTTCATTTCAATAAGGAGATTGTATTATTTTTCATCATTGTTAATAGAAGATTATTTTCTTGCAACATGGTTTTGCAGTCTCTGGCCTTTTGGCCGCCATAGCTTTCTGTCTTTTTGCTTCTTCTTTGTGACAGTCTTGCATGCAGGTGTTCTTGGGATGATTTGCGTTTGTCAAATCTAACAGTTACCTCTCTTGGGTCACTAGTGGAAGAATCACTCTTGAATCTAGTCAAAACTATGTTATACCTTGTTATCCTTTTCATTTTTTATGCATGCACTAGTCTTTTCATAGATGTGTTGCAACATGAAATGCATACATTTCACCATAATACAAAAACTAACACACATGATTCTAGAAGAAATTTACATCTTTTAGGATGCACACATGTGCCAACCACTTTAAAAATGTATGTACAAAACCCCAAATAAAATACATAACCCACACATGTGTTTCATATGTCATGTAAACCACATAAATCCTCATACATTTTACCCTCCCACACACATGTTGCATCACAACATGCACACAGTAAACAGTAAATTTTCTAGTTTAGTATGCATGTGTCCCTATCTTTTCTATTTTGCATACACATATCATAAATAAACAAAAGCCAACACTTTCCATTTACTAGTTCTCTCACCTTTATTAGCTACTTGTAGCATATGGCTTTACACAATGATGATCTACTAACATATTCCTTATTTCTTTTGAGCTCCTTTGTATTTTTTATTTTGGATGGTGTTAAGAGTGAAGGTAAAAATAAAATATTTTTAAACCCACTCCTAACCCCATTTTTTCCCCTTGACCTAAATTTTCACTCATTTTAACATCTTTTTATCCCACTCTATTTTTATCCTTTTTTACCCCATTTTCTTCTATTACTCATTATTCTCCCTCTCATATCCCATTTTATCTATGTTTCTTCATTCAAAACCTCATCAATGTTATTTTTTCCTCACTAACCTCTCAAGGGAGCATCATCAAAATATTTTACAAACATTATTTTTTCAACTAGTTGCGGAACATCACTACTTTTTTTTCTCCCCAAAAATGTATATTTTATTATTCTTTGAAATGACATTACTTCTAGTCATAACACCATCTCAAAGAGGGGTAAAATATAGAAACTCAAAATAGCCTCTCAACAATTCCACTATCACTAGTAATTCCCTTCGGATCACCACCTCCTAAATCAATTAATCAAATTATTTATTTTATTAATCATCTTGATTTTCTTACCAATGTGAATTAAATAATTTTAATTATAAATTAATAAACTAAGACAATTTATTTAATTATAGAATCATTGAACCCTTTCGTAATATTTAATCTTATATAACAAAATTCAACATCTATTTATTTAATTTCATAATTCATATAACTAAATTAAATAAACATAAATTATTATTTTAACTTCACTCAAATCATTAGTTGAGTAAAAACTACTAGTTAATTGTATAATCATTTACACAGTCTAAATCTTGACTAGTCAAGGCACTCTCTATGCATGGGTCAATACAAAGTATTAGGTTAAAAAAAGGTCTTCTTAGATCTACACCCTCCATTTTCTCCAAGAAAAGTATATCTCTTCAAACCTTTAGATTAAGGGCCTCTTCAAGTGCACTTATCACAACTACCATATGTAAAAATGAGTAGGATAAACCTATTATGAATTCTTGGATTGGTTATAATTGATGGGAAATAAAGGGGGCATGAAATATTAATAAGAATTCAATATATATAATATTTGGGGAATTAGCAAGAACTATAGGATGTGAGGCACTAGGATTCATTGTAGCTAGGAAATGCAATCTGTCGAATGAGTTGAAGAAGAAAGAACATCACTTTCTATCTAACTCTTATGTAGCAGTCAAATGGACCAACAAATGCATGACAATAATAGTGGCATATGAGATACTTTGAGTGCCTTTACTATTTCAACCCTCATTGTTGTGGTGGCCCATATCACATTGGTAAGGTAGGATGCCTTGTGATGAAAGAGAAAAAGAGGCTAGATGGGACAAATCAAGAAATATGAAAGGATTCTATTGGAATCAACACAATTGGAATGCTAGCATAACATCTCAAGTTGAATTAAGGCAGTTGTTTTTAATACAAAACCTAATTTCATCTCCTAATTAAGGGAAAGAAAGAACAAAGCTTTTAGAAATGATGGGTTCCTAGTTTTCTTTTAAAATGTCACTTTTTGTCCTATTATTTCCTATTGTTTACCAAGAATTTTATACTTTTCTATAATGGTTTCCAAAACTTATTTCAAATATGAAGTACTAAACATAATTACTAATGGTTTTATAAATATTTGCATATTTTCATGGTTATTTATTGAAATGTGATGGAATATTACGATGTCATGATGAGTACGTGTTTTGTGAAATACTCACCCACTCTATGAAAAAGGGAGAGATGATGCATCAATTATCATAGGTAGCACATGAGTCACTGTAGTCAAAGGATTTGTAGAAAACAATAAAAGATGAGTACATATAGCTAAGATAAGTGCATGTCATCAACAACGTGCAACTAAAGACCGCACCAAAGTGAGATAAAAAAATTACATTAAACCTATATTTCCAATGAATGACAATTGAAGAAAAAACTACACTACAACTAATGTCAACATTTTTCAATTGTAGGATCCAACCACTTTCCACATGTCTCCATTATCAGGTTTTCTCTTCAATATTAGAACAAGTATGTTAAAAATTTATTCATAAATCTCTAGATTGTGCTCTTCAAAAATAATAACTCTCTCCTTTCTTAATAGAGATGAGTGACAAGTGTAATGATTACCCTCAGATAATTAGGATTAATTACTCATATATTGCAAGAACAATGAAATGTAAGTTACCAAGCATTATGCATTTTCCTCTTAAGTAAGTCAAATCCATCAAGTTTCATATATCTTTTAATAAAGTGATTTACATGAAGCATTAACTACTAGTTGGCAGTTTTACATGGATGAGTGCATATACCCCAAGTAAGGGCTCACTTCAGGTACATTACCATTCTATTATTTAGTTGTTAATATTTTTACATTCAATTATTGGTTAAATATAGTTAACAATTCATGTAGCAATTGTTGATCAACATTCATTGTAGAACTTTTAGGTGAACTAATAATTCATCATTAGAAATGTTCATTGTAGAACTTTCAAGTGAACACATTTTTTATTAATAGTTATAATCTATAGGATGAATACTAGTGATATTATTTAATCCTTTCTAGTTATTTTTCAATTTACTAATATTTACCTTTAGTTATTTGTTAATTCTACAATACTTTCCTTTTGTTAATTCTAATACTTACCTCAAGTTATTTGTTAAGTCACTAATATTTACCTTTATTTATTTGTTAATTCACTAATGTTTGCATCTTAATAAAAATTCAATGTAGGCCTCATTTTAAGTGTATGACCTTGGTTGATAATTTAATGTAACCTATTACAATTGATGGTTTCTTAATATAGGTTATCCTTTTCCATTAGGTAGAAGTGTGTGACCTTACTGCTTCATATTATTAGTTGTATAGGTGACCCTACATTCCCCTTCTACCAACACACTATATGATTGTAATGATGAACTACATAAATTGTTGAATCAACTAAAAGTGGAGATGCAAGCACAAATGACAATTATTAAGCAATAAGAAAAATAATTAAAAAAGGAACCTTGTGCTTCTTGGTAGGAGGAACAAGGATTTTCACTATGATGTACAACAATACTAAAAAAATAGTTGTCACCAAGTTAGATCATTCCATCATTAAAATTCTTGTTTAGAAGACCACTCCCAATGGGGAATAATGTAAAAGAGGTGTCACAATCGACCATCCATGTATCCTTATGTTCATGTCTAGCGAAAACTATAAAAAAATACATTGGATTCATCTTGAGAAACTCTAGAAGCTAAACCACCATTTAACTCATTATTTTATATAGTCCTTGATGGACCTTCCTTAGTATATATCCAATATTTCACCTTAAGTTTGCCAAGGCCATTAGATATCTCATTTGATTCGGATCTAAGTTTTTTCATCTTGTCTTTTTCCTTTGACCATTTACAAACAAAATTGTTTCATTGGTACTTTCAGAATCCACCTATCTCACCTACTTTTCAAAGCAATGACCACCCCAACAAGCACAAGCTTTGAAGCAATAATTCTAATAGATATCCCTAAATTATCCGAGTCTAGTAAAGAACATAACAATGCCATGTGTTAATCCTTATCTTCAACTTTCTAACCAATAGATTATACAGTGGTAATAAATGCATGTATGTGCTTGACAACTAAGTCCATATCTCTCATCATGAAAGTACATTTAATTTGTAAAAGAATATTGTGTACCAAGGCTTTAACTTACTATGAATTTCCCAATCTTTCCATAAAGATTACAAGTTGGGTTTCTTGTAGCATTCAAGAGTATTAAATCAACCAATCAAATTTGATTGAAACTTATAGCTATCTAATGTAACTCTACCCAATCATCCAATAACATTTTCATAGGTTTATTTTTTAGAAACTAATTATTTTGATGTGAGTCCTCCATCTTTAGCTTCCATAGCTCAAACCTTATTTATTAAGCTATTCCATCTTCAAATTGATGTACTAAAAAATTTTCATGAAACATGGATCTTCTCTATGTACACCTCTCACTTACACAGATTGGTCCAAAAAATATTTTTTGTACCACTTTGGAAATTGAGTTGATCATGCTCATACTTCCTAAATTAATCAATGAGCAAAGAAATGCATAGAAAATTGATCAAATAGTTTTACAAGAAAGATGTGATAAAATCATTAAATAATTGACATGGTGCTTATCTTGGGAAATAGTTTTTGAGAGAAAAAAACAACCTCCAAAGCGTGAACCAATGTATCCATAGTATCAACCCTATGATGATACAAAAACAAGATAAGGCATTCATAATACCAAAACTATGACCCATTATGGGGTCCAAACCATGAACTCGAGTTATAAATACCTTGTGCCATTATATGGGTCAACAAGCTATTTTTATTATTCCTCTTGCATTATCGAAATATGTCATATTCAACTCATCAACTTGGGTGTTCCATTAACTCCATTCAAAAGTATTTTGTGGTGCATCATACTTCTAAGTTGGTCAACTTGTCAAGACCATGTTATTTCCCTCTTACATGCTCTTACACACCATAGAATCATTATAAGATTTTGTATACATGTTACAATGTTGTAATATACTCTTACACAACTCTATGACACTAGATGCTCTTACAACTTCTTATATGTATCACAAAGCAATATGCTTGACACATAAAGTCAAAACAAAATGGAATACCCCTTTTTTTTAAATATTATAAATAATTAAAATAATAATAAAAATAAACTTTATCATTAATACTACAATGTGTATGACACACCTATTTGAACTATTAGCATACTATATTTTGTATTCTCATAGTATAGCCCATATATGAACAATTTCTCATTTTTATTAATAAATTTAAAAATATTAGTTCTCAACTTATCGGAGTGAAGATAAATCTACTTGTCATGATTTGATTATCAAGGACAATATACACATTCTTATTTCATTTTCTTATATGGTAACCTATATGTGAACAATGTTGCTCATGACTTTGTTTTCCTTGATGTCATAACACTAACTGGCACATATGATGCATACCATACATGACAGTGATACTTGATACTTCAGATTTGATGATCATACTTGATGACATAGTTTGATGCACTTCTTTGATCCCATGCATATTGCATTCAGGTCATGAGCATGATTGTGAGCACTTTATATTCAGGTTACTTCAAGTGATATTTTAATGTTCAAATTATGAGCATTTTCATATGGAAGTATGATGCACTAGTAAGATGCACTTACATAATTATATACATGGTATGTGATACATCTCACATGTATGAGTTACTTGGCTGAAACATGGCACGTGGTCATTAATCTATATTTCCAAGTTCAGATAAAAACACAATTTATTTCAATATTAATGCAATGGGTTACAGTATAAACATTAATGATCATTAATGTATTTGGCAAAGATAAGGAAAACTTAATTTCATTATAGTCACTAGGGTGACTATCACCTTGGGCATATTGAACAAAGTATTTTCTCACTAAATTGCATAGTATTTGTTTATTTGGAAATTGGGATCGTAATCCCATCGGCATTAAGACATATACATAAGGTAATAAAAGAGGGAAAAAGATTCTTTTGTTAAAAAAAATATAAAATATGCCTTTATTATTGGCATAATTGTAAAGTGTGATACATTTTGTAACTTATCTTTTGATGCTCAATTATCTTGTTTCTCTCTAGCTAAGGCACACAAAATTAGTTTGATATGTATGTTCGAAACAAGCCAGAGAATGATGAAATTTTGATGGAGGCTTGGTTCAGTTGGAAACAATATTTGTTTTACAAAAATTTGGCATGACAATTTTACAGTTTGGTCGGATTTGGGAGGAGATTTTGTTTAACTGATTTCCAGAGCCCATTAGGGCATGGTCCATGACAAATAATGCAATTTGGGAAAAGGTTGTGGTAACTGAGAGAAGCTATGGACTGGAAAATGGAGATGGTAACTATGTTTTTGACAACATAACCGAGAGCAACTATGGATTGTAAAATGGAGATGGTATCTGTGTTCTTGACAAGATTTATAGGTTAAATTTTTTTTAGTTACCCTTGTTCTTTTGAAAAGAAAGGTAGTGTGAATACTTTTAGTTTCTCAATCTTCAACAATTCAATATCGTTAAGTAAATTGGGGTTTTCTATTTGTTATCCTTTGAGAATGATTTGGTTTAATCCTAGTCTTGGGTTGTCTATGTTTGTTAATGATTGTTTTACACAAATCTTTTTTCTTGTTAACAGTTTGTTATGTTCATATGCTTTTGTTTCCTCAACCCTTATTAATGTCAATTTCTAGTTCATCGTTGTTATTATTGTTGTTTGTCTCTACCAAAATGGAGTTAAGAGTTTTGTTAATAAGCATTCATTTGTGTTGTAATCCTATGTCAGGTATTTCCTATTTTGTATACCTTTGTTATACTCTCGAGTTTGTGGGTTACAGAGTATCAAGTTTTTAAAGGTTAATCTTTGTTTAGTTTGTACTATCATTTGGGAACAACTAAGAATTATGATGTTTTTGAAACAACCATTCTATTATTTATTAAAGAGGTATCTTTAGTTCAGTTGAAGAACAATTTTGAAAAAAATCTAGTTTGAAATGACATATCAATTTCAGTTTCACTATTCAGTTACTTTGACAATTTTTCAAAATAGAAGGCATTGTATATCTTTTATTAAAGGCATTGTATGTGAGTTCAAATACACGGAAGAGAATATTGTGTTCTTAAGGGAAAACATCTTTTTTTGTCAAAGATGTATAGCTTGATGCATATTGAACATAATACAATGGAAAGATCTGCAGAGTCAATATGATATAACATTGGATGTAAAAATCGGTTATATACAATGGTGTATTGTAAGGATTCTTAGATCAAGAAAAATACATGTGTTATTGAGAGAAACATAGCTAGTACATTGTGTCGTTTTGTAAAGAAGTTGAAAAGATCAATAGCCAGTGAGACAATTCAGCCAGTGAAGCATTTGTAAAAGAAAATTTATTCATAAGCCAATGAGGCACTTCAAGTGGTTTTATTTCCCAGAGGGTTTCCACTGAGGACAAATGCATGTGTCAAATCTTTGTGCATGTTATTTTTCTTTACAATTCAATTCTTAATAGTTTCATTGAATGAACAAGATTTAAATGAATTTTTAAAATAAATATTTGTGTATAAACATTGATGGTCTTTGATACATCTCACATATATGAGTTACTTGGCTGAAACAAGGCACATGGTCATTAATCTATATTTTCAAGTTCAGATAAAAACATAATTTGTTTCAATATTTATACAATGGGTTGCAGTATAAACATTAATGATCATTAATGTATTTGACAAAGATAAGGAAAACTTAAGTTCACTATAGTCACTAGGGTGACTATCACCTTGGGCATATTGAACAAAGTATTTTCTCACCGAATTGCGTAGTATTTGTTTATTTGGAAATTGGAATCATAATCCCATCAAGATAAGACATACATAAGGTAGTAAAAGAGGGGAAAATATGCTTTTGTTAAAAAAGTACAAAATATGCCTTTGATTTTGGCGTGATTATAAAGTGTGATACATTTTGTAACTTATCTTTTGATTGCTCAATTATCTTGGTTGCCCTCGAGATAGGGCGCACACAATCAATTTGAGATGTATGCTCGAAACGAGCCAGAGTATGATGAGAGTTTGATGGCGGCTTGGTTCTATTGGAAACACTATTTGTTTCAGGAAGATTTGGCATGACAATTTTGCAGTTTGGTCGGATTTAGGAGGAGATTTTGTTTAACTAATTTCTAGAGCCCATTAGGGCACGGTCCATGATAGGTAGTGTAGTTTGGGAAATGGTTGTGGTAATCAAGAGCAGCTATGGATTGGAAAATGGAGATGGAACAATGAGTTTGACTAAAAAAAACTACACAGTTGAATCCTGATAGCAATATCACAAGCTTTACAAATTATTTTTTTTCAGTTATCCTTGTTCTTTTGAAAAGAGAGGTAGTGTGAATCCTTCTAGTTTCTCAATCTTTAACAGTTTGTTATTGTTAAATAAATTGGGGTTTTCTATTTGTTATCCTTTGAGAATGATTTGGTTTAACCCTAGTCTCGGGTTGTCTATGTTTGTTAATGATTGTTTTACACATGTTTCTTGTTAAGGATTTGTTTTGTTCATACACTTTTGTTTCCTCAACCCTTGTTAATGTCAAGTTCTAGGTCATCGTTGTTATTACTGTTGTTTGTCTCTATCAAAATGGAGTTAAGGATTTTTTTAATAAGCATTCATTTTTGTTGTATACCCTATGACGAGTATTTCCCTATTTTGTATACCCTTGTTAGACTCTCGAGTTTGTGGGTTACAGAGTATAAGTTTTTAAAGTTCAATCTTTGTTTAGCTTGTATTATCATTTGGGAATAGCTAAGGATTATGATGTTTTTGAAACAACCATTCTATTATTTGTTAAAAGTGGCACATTTTTAGTTCAATTGAAAAAGAATTTTGAAAAAGAATTCAGTTTGAAATGACATGTCAATTTCAGTTTCACTATTCAGTTACTTTGACAATTAATCAGAACAGAGGGCATTGTATATATTTTATTTAAGGCATTTTATGTGAGTTCAGATACACAAAAAGAGAATTGTGTGCTTAAGGGAAAACATCTTTTGTTATCAGAGATATATAGCTTGATGCATATTGAATATAATATAGTGGAAAGATCTACAAACTCAATATGATATAACATTATATGTAAAACTCAGTTATATACAATGGTGTATTGTAAGGATTTTTACATCAAGAAAAACACGTGTTATTGAGAGAAATAGAACTAGTACTCTGTGTTGGTTTGTAAAGAAGTTGAAAAGATCAATGGCCAGTGAGACATATAATCAATGAGACAATTTAGCCAGTGAGACATTTGTAAAAGCAAATTTATTCATAAGCCAGTGAGGCACTTGAGTGGTTTTATTCGAAGGTTTCCACTCAGAACAAATAACTGTGTCAAATCTTTGTGCATGTTATTTTGCTTTACAATTCAGTTCTTAATAGTTTCATTGTATGAGCAAGGTTTAAAGGAATTTTTGAAATAAAGATTTGTGCATACACGGGAACTTCTGAGAAAGGAGCATCCTTTTTCCTTACGATTTATTAGGATGGCAAAATTTGAAAAAATAGCACATCCTGTTTAAAGTGTGGTTCAACAAGTACTGACATAACTCCAACAAAAAAATATATCTTAATTTAGATATTAATTACATAAGATTTCAAGCTTAATCACATTTTTCTCTTTGCACTTGTCAAAACTCAAAAGACAATTTTGCCTGGATGGTTTCCAGCATAAATGCTTACAAAAATCTAATAATCAGTTTTGTACCAAACAGTCAGAGATACATTTTCAACAGCGCACATACAAAACCCTCAATAATAATAACATTTCCAAAACACACAGATGTGAATGATTTCATTTTTAAAATGTTTTGAACCTGCCTAAGGTTCTTGATACATCAGCAACGAACCAGGGAGAAAAATGGGTGAGATAATTCCTCCGTGCATGCTCAAAATAAAGAATTGTAATTACTTTATACAATTTATGATACAAAAATGATAATAGCATGTTACAGCATCCACTTAAAATAAATTTAGTCTCAATCAGCCAAAAGTTGTAAACCCGAAGCCACAGATTTCTCATCTACCTAGATAGCTCAATATCAATTGTCCATTAATGATCACTTTTGTGACTGCACAAATGAAAGCCACCAACTCACTACTTCCATATGTGACCATGTTATACTACTTCAAAATAACTTCAATTGCTTCAAAGAAAAGGGGAGCCATTTCAGGATTTGGAGTCTTGATTGCACATTTTACGCCTGGCTGTCCAATATGGGTAGTAATTTCAATTAGAATTGGAATATTGCGTGGAAGTTTTGCAGAAAGGTAGAGAGCCTCCTGATTGGTATCCCTCAGTGGACGCTTTGCTATGAAAAACACATTTGACGCAGCAAGTTTGTCAACTGTAACATCTATATTGTTAATGATACTGTTGGATAAGTCCTTGACAATCTCGTGTGAATCAGGAAGAGATTTCCATGTCTGCATGAAACAAAAAACACATAAAATAAATCACACAATGAAAAACATGCAAAATTATGGTTCCGAATTTCATAATACTGTTTTATTTCAAGAATTTATAAATCTATGATACATACTGAAATGTAGTTTAAAATAAGGCAGTTAACATGATTTTGATCAACTAGCTTAAGTTATAATCTGTACCCAAAAAACCTTTGCTAATAATAACAAAGCTAGAAATTTTACTTTCGCTGATGTGTCATCAATAAACTCTGTTTTAGTCTTCACAATTTATGGCCTTAATTCCAATCCCAGGTTTTGTCAGTGACTCATTTAAAACATTTTTCAGATCCACCGAAACTATCATCAACAATGATTAAGATATCTGATATCCTGTACATGACCTATACTAGAAACGGTGCTAAGTTGTGTTAATTTGAGCATTATTTCCTATGTCAGATACCCTAGAACAAATTGACACATTAAGAAGAGACAAGATCACAAACCACAGATATTCATCTGCAGAAAACATAACATTATAAATCTTGGATATTATCATTATGGCAAATGATTCAAAAAAAGAAAACATAATCTCTTCCTCAATTAAAAAACGTACAAATGGGCCAACCTACTGCTACAGTACATCATAAATTGAATGGAACAGCCCTACCAAGATCCCAAACTCTACCAGTGTATGAAGGAATGTTATGAGATTAATAACTATTTCAGCATATCCTTTACAATATCATGTTTTTTATCAATATACTATAATCAGTTCAATATAGATTCATGAGTATAATTTACCACACTGCTATAAGCATTCCCACTGAACATGTTCAAATATTAAGCATATAACAAAATGATAACAAATAGGATCCCTGAAAACAAAATATAAAATAGCTTTCCAATACAAATCATATCAACATGCATTAAATGGGAAAAGATGGTCAATATTAATGCAACAGCAATATTTTTACCTCCAAAAATGTTGCACGGTCTATCCTGCCATCCTCAGTGAACAACACTTGGAATGGAATATTATCATTAAAATACCACACAGGCTGTTGATTATTTTTTACTGCTACCTGCAAGAGTGTGCTTGGTGGACCAGGAGAAATGTTTTGAAACAATACCATTGGCAAAAGTGTGCTTGCTGAGCTGCCAGGCTGCACTGGAGGCACCTACTTGACCAGGAAAAAGTGCAGAAGATAATTATCCACCTGTTAATTTAAATATCTTTTCATGCATTCAAACAAAGCTATCCCTATTAGAATAACTGCTTAATAAGCATCCACTAAATTAGTTGTAGCATAGAACTACTGATGCAATAACTCTGGGTTCATTTGTCACACCTGGAGGGGACCCGCAGCAGCAAGACCAAACATATTCTTATTAAATTGTATCATGAACCCGTCCAAAGGTCCTGATGTATTGTTTTCAAACTTCAAATTATAAAATATTTGGCCATCTCGTCGTAAAAGCTGCCCACTAATCTCAAGGCCTTGACCTGCTGATGCTGGATGTAAAATTGGTAATGGAGGCCTGTATCAATCAATGTAAACCAGAAAATCACATAAATTTCATTGTCTTATAACAGTAAATAAAAACATTCTAACGAGCAAACAGTAGAATATTTTTCCATCTTTTGCAATGGAAGCTGCTGATTCTATTACTCACCCAGAAGCTGCTGCTGGCTGATCTACAGGGACAAGTGCATTGTCCAAACCTAACAGATCACCAAGAAGGTCTGGAACAGGAGCTGCAAGGGGTACTGATTTTGCTGGAACCTGAGGAACATTACTTGAAGCTGATGCAGAGGATGAATTGAACTCTGTGGCAGGAGCTGATGGTTCTGAAGGGCCTGAATCAAGCCCATTGGGAAACTCTTCATCATCTTCTGGACGCTGAACAACTGGTTTAACACGGCTTACAAACGCATCAGGAGGCTTGTGATATACAGATGCAAGTGTGGCAATATTAGCAAGAAGCTCATCCAGAAGTGATTGATCAAGTTGATTTGAGTCATCACTGATAACAGGTTTCTCGGCCAAGACAACATCTTTTGCTGCCTGTGTTTCAAAATAAAACTAAGTAAGATCCTTTCAACTTTAACACAATAGTATTCTTCTAGAAAATTCAGCAATTTGGATTACCTCCGGATCAGTTGACAGAAGTCGCCAATAAATATAAGCGCGATCACGTAGATCTGGATTGTCTGTTTCCTGAGTAGCATTGTTAAGTACAACCTGACACAATATGCACAAAGATAAAATCAATCAATTTTTGGCTGACATCAGATATTTCATGTCCTATTTGTCAATCATAAGGTATTGACACCAGCTTTCTTCTTGAAATCTGCTATGGGAAAATGGCTATAAAATCTTGAAGCAACTTTCTCAAATTATGAACTATTAAATCACTTTGTAATACTACCAAGCTTTCAAAAATCTTACTATGTTTGTAAACATATTATCATTCTTATTAAAAATTCAAATGCAACATTAGTCTTTGTAACATGTTTTATGATAACTTGTCCGGCAATGCCTACCAGAATGCATAGGCCTGCATTCTGCTATCATTCTCATAGAAAAATGTTGTTCTTTTATATATATGCTCCGAAATCACTGGGAACATACAATATTGCTTTTTTGAAACCACACTCAAGCAAGAAGAGTCAATGATCAATTAAAAACTTGAATGCACCATTTCTGTTGTAAATTATTCATACTGGAAATATTAAAGCGTTGTTAAAGCCATTTCATGATCCCCTAAGGAGAAATGCTATAATTAAATCTCCATAGCACAGAGGTTGTCCAAGCAACATAGGCTAGATTGAGAACCAATATTCAGAAGATTAATTTACAATGAGATAAAAACTTGCTTTCTGGAGTATATACCATGAAGATTAGTTCTATATGCAGGATTATTAACAGATCACATGATTTCACCTCTCTTCCAACATTTAGAAAGATATTGCTCAAAATGTGTTCTGGTTAATCATTTACTGACGGAACAAATCACGATGGATATACTACATCATCATAGTCAAAAGCTCTAGAAAATATGGCAGGACAATTTTTACTTGAATGTCCTATAATGATCCATATGCATACAGCATACATGATGCAAATATGAAAGCCTTAGTGGCTTTCAAATTGAGAGTTTGGCAGTGATTCCAACTATGCAATAATACCTGACATATACATAGGTATACTAGATATAGCTTGTGTTTGGTAAAAAAGAACACATGGATGCTCATTCAGGACATAGTAGAGATCATTAGGAAAGCTCTGCGATATACTCAAGCTAACTGTACACAAGGACTTGTCAGAAATCTTACATACATGCCATTTCTCTGTACTTACTTAACACCGCTGAAATGCAAAATTAAGTAATATATCAAATGCATACGAAGACCTAATCATTGTATCACATTGCACTTTACATCAACTAGTGTAATAGCATAAGGTATCTACAATCAAAGTCTTCATAGTCTACATCCAGCAAAATACACTGCAGCTTTTAAGCCTCACTGCTGATCAGTAGAAAAGAAAAATGTGCGAGAGAGCTCGCTGATAAAGAGACCTGACTGAAAACGTAAAATAAAAGGTAATGCTTTAGTCTTTTGTGTATATATTTAGTCTTTGGACATTAACATAATCTGGAAATGGATCTGGTCCACCATCAAGTGTTTGAGTTCACTGACTGTTTTGGAGTTTGTTAGACATGATCTTGACCTCATATATGGTTAAAAACAGTATTTTGGTGGCACCCAAAGTTGAATATTTTTAGATATTCAGGTCCCTCCCAATAAGTTGCACATTTTAAAAAAAAACAGAACGTTGTTTTAAATCTATAAGTAAAAGTTATGCCTTTTGGAAGATGATGGACAAGAGCAATGAAGAGTTGGTTTCATTTCTCACATGGGGTGCTTTTGAAACCACCAGTTCCATTAGGGGCAGTTTCGTAACAGCTTGTTAGTTTCAAAACTGTTGCTCTGATGGAAGGTATGGGCTCGTCCAGACTTCACATGCAAAAAGAGAAAGCAACAGGCAATGACACAGAGTTTGGGTTTCCAACTCCAGCCCAAAACATGCATTAGGTGCACGTTATTTCCCAAGAAGACATTAGAGATGTCTATTGGCCATCCTTCATAGCCATTAGTGCTGAAGATGACCATTTCAGGAGTTTGGACCAGCAGGTTGAGGGTGCACAGATCTTGGTGGATTAGTATTCTTGCTGGACCTCATGAGTGGAGCAACCTTCTACAATTGCATGCTCAGAGTGGATCAGAATCTAGTTTTCTCTTTGCTTGAATATTCTCCCATTTCAGATTTTTCCAGGATCACTTCTAGAATACAACTGTTCAAGAACTATTAAGTAGAAAATGTTTCTTAATGCCACTCAATATGTAGGAAGAAGCATTCAGCTGACTCCTAACAAGAAAAGTATGACATATCATTAGCAAGAAGATTTACAGAAGTATGCAATGTAAATGCCATATTTTGTTGATGTGAAGGGTAGCACAGTGTGTAAATGAAGTAGCTTAAACTATTAAAGAGGTAGAAAAATCCAAATTTGAATAATTATGTTGCTTAGTTGGACATAAAAATTCAAACAACACTAAGGAGTGGTCTGTGATGTTCTATTCAATGAATTACCCATGCTAGTTTACACGTCATAGCACATGAAGATATTTCATTCTTGGTCAAAGAAAGTAGTTACACAAATAACCAGATAATATGGAAGGACAAATAGTCTGAAGAAGTTTAAGATCAATATAAGGACCTGAATCATTTGTTGAGGCCCTTCAGTAGGCTTCTTAAGGAACAATTTGACAGTTGCAGTAAGTAATTGCAACTGCACTTGAGCCGGTTCTTCAGGAAAGGTCTCCAGAAAACTCTCTAGCAGTTCATCAGCATTGTCAATTCTTTCTGCATATTCACCAATTATCCAAATCATGGATGCCTGAACCCAAAAAAATAGGTTTAAATTAGCTTTCAGCATTTGTGATGTAGTAAGGCATCCATGACAAAGGACCAGATACAACGATATAACCAGTAATATCTTTTTTTTTTTGCAAGGTTGAAATCTCATTTTCATACAGAAAGAAACAGAACTAAGATATGCTATAGATGATATTAAGAACCTTTGCTTCTGGTTCATCCAGAGTATCCAAGCTCTCACAAAGAGTTGCAATGATTGATTCATAACTGTCCATTGGATAAAAAGTAGATCAGAAAAAAAGACCAAGATATTCATACAAATTAGGACCTAAATGGAAGAAAAGATTAAAATAAAAGGCATTTATGCTCCCTCCACTCACGTATTAGGATAACGTCTAAAAATATCCTTGATCACTATGATGGCTTCTTGCACAACATAATTAACTTTGATCTTTATCAATTCAAGCAATACACTTATGCAGCGTTCTGCAGCCCTTTCCAATTTGATGGCACAACGTCCAATGGCACGTACAGCTTTTCTAACAAAATCAACATCTACTTCAGTTGCATATTCTTTGAACTCCAGTAATACCTGAACAAATTAAAAGAAATTTTAGCTGATTGCATACCATGTTACTCATCATAGATTTCTTGTTTGCAAAAGTTCTAAACTGCGAAAAAACAAAAAAAAACCTAAGTAGGCACGTATTCAAGATCATATATCGTAACATGTACCATGCAAATAGGACCATCAGCAATAGGCACAATTACATATCAATTTTTAGTCGGAATGTTCTTTCTGCCTTTGACAGTCATAATTTAGCAAGAAAGGGAACAAAATCAAGATGAAAATATTTCTCATAGAAATATCATCTGATTCTATCTCTGAGGCAAGGCATACTCCATTGCATCATCCAACTGTTGAGTAATGTTGGATTATCAACTAGACCACAACAGAATCAGATACTTACTGGGCCTTTCATTTTCTCATATGTATCAGAAACTAAAATAGCCATTAATTTTGATTTTCTAAAAACAATTTTTTTTCTTGCAAAATTGTGAAGTTAGACTGGCAATTCAGTGCTCATGACATGATGAATGCAAAAAGAATAACAATTGACATGTAAAATGGAAAGAGGTTACAAGCACACCTGTGGCAATAAATAAAGGTTGCCTATAGGATTTAGGAAAAACAGGCTTACCTTAGGTTATGTGGTAGATTTTAACAGCCTAAAAATCTTTCATAACGTTTCCTCTCACTAAGCTATATATTCTAACTCAGCTTTTTATTTCTAACACTGAATGCAGGTCTATGATATGCTCTCACTTTGCATGCTTCCCAGAAGTACAAGATAGGATTACTATGATTGAATAGAGTTGAGATCCTTGACTGTAACTCTTTTTAGAATGAGTCATTCTATGGCTTGCAACATAAAAATAGACTCGGCTTCTTATATCCTTACAGAGTTCAGGTAGTAGGAATTCCAAATACCAAAGCATATAAGTTTTCTCTGACTCACCTCATCTGGCTGGATATTTCTCCTAGTGTCATCAATAAATTCCAATGTGGCTGCAACCATTGCTTCTGCATTCTAGTAAAAATATAATGCTCAACTTTTAACATTAGCATCCAATATTCCCATGTAATGTCCCTTTGGAATTACCCTAAAATTTGCCCACAAAAATAGTTATTAATGCTATTAGTTGTTTGGCATAATAAATCTGGATCTGATCTATTACAGGTCTGATCTTGGTTCATATTTGCTGCTCACAATGATCTTTTCCCAATCTGGGTTTGTATTCTTTTATTGACTGCTGTAGATGCTTGAATCTGTGTTGAACACATGTATATATAAGGAATCGATCTGCTTGTGAGTGTTGATGCTGATTGATCTCCTTTCCTTGATAATTTTTGCTCATAAGGTCTGCAGTAATTTACCAATAACATCTGCTCACAAGGACTGAAACAATCAGCTTATAGGTCTGCTCAAGTCTGCCTTGAAAAGGAAATATATTCCACAATATTGCCCCCAAAAGACTTTCAAATGATTTCTTATTTATACCACACATGCACCTCTTCATAATTGGTTTATTTGTTCTTCATGTTAGTTGTTGAGGCACATAAACACGTTCCATTCTGTTCTATTAAGTCTTAAACGAGAGTTATCGATTTTTTCATTGTTGTCTAAATATTTTTTATAGTTTGTCATTCTGCATGGCTTCTTTTTATTTAAGTAGTATTGTAATATTTAGCTTATAATGGCATTTAAGTCACATAGTTGGTTTAGTTAAAAACTTTCTATACTGTAAGCCAATTAGTTAGTTTAGTAACTTTCTATTCCATCTTTAGTTTTCAATTGTTTCTGTTATGGAAAGATCTTCCTGTAATCATCTATATAAGGAGCATTCATCTCCTTTGTTTATAAAAACAACAAGCAATTATCATTTCATAGTATCAGAGCAGAGGTAGCTGTTTGGCGACTTTTTAATAGAATTTGTTGATTCATTACCTGAAATTCATATCTCTAAGTTTTTTTTTTTTAAATTATCAAAAATTGTGGGTTTTTTAATGTACTCCTTCGTACGAAGATTTTTTTTTATTGTATTTTTTATTTTTCAGATTTCTAAACAAAATCAAGGGTTTCTGTTTTTCACAG
Organism: Chamaecyparis obtusa; assembly: GCA_027943335.1. Lineage (NCBI taxonomy): Eukaryota > Viridiplantae > Streptophyta > Pinopsida > Cupressales > Cupressaceae > Chamaecyparis > Chamaecyparis obtusa. The sequence continues at coordinate 583,306 of BSBK01005215.1, forward strand.
ATTTTTTTAATAAAATTCATGGACAATTCCAGGAAATTTTTTGGCAATTTCTAGATGATTTTTGTGGACTCTTTTTGTGGTTTCTCTGTAAAAACAGCTCAGTTTGAGGCTTCCGGTGTCATTTTCAAAGCGAGTTTTTTGAGTCTTCAGAATCACAGAAGTCTCAGTGGTTTTCTGCCCTGCAACACCATTTTTGCTAAGTGCCGTGAGCCGAAGGGATTTCTTCTGCATGTTAGACCTGAATTTGCATTATTTTTTGGCCCTTTTTTTGTGCACAACCTGGTTTTGGTCATCTCTGCCCCTGCAACTGAATCTATGCTCCCAGTACAGGGTTTCAGGCACCATTTTTTGGCTGTGTTTTCTGCATTTTTAGGCTGTTTTTCCTCACACAACAGCAGTTTTTTCTGCTCTCTTTTTCTGACTGAAAGCTGTGACAAAGAGTAAGCATCACCTACAAGGTTTTTTAGCTCTTTTAGGTGCTTCTGTGCAGAAGACAAGGTTTTTTGCCTGCGCGCTTCTGTTCGTGGTTTTCTGCTGCTCACACCACCTTCTTTTTTGACAGTTTTTTATAGAATTGTGGTCAACCTAGGGTTTTTTGCTGTCTACCAGTAAAAATCGTGATTTTTCATGGGTTTTTTTCCAAAAAAAATATGGTAGTTTTTTCCACCTTTATTCCCCAAAAAAAATTGTGCATTGGATTTTGCATATTTTTTCTCAAATTGTGGAGTTTTTTCATTATTTTTTCCCTAAAATTATGGTTTTCTTTTGCTGTTTTTTGGTGATCTTTAAAACAAAAATCATGTTTCTTCATTGCCCATTTTGACAATTTTTTCCTCAAAATCACGAGTAATTGCTGTCTTTTTGAATTCTGGGCTTTTACCATTTTTTCCCACAAAACGAAGGTTTTTGACATTTTTTTTTCACAAAAACGTGTGATTTCAGCATCAGATAGAGGGTTTAACGATTTTTCCACAAATTTGTGGTGCTATTTGCAGCAGCTTTTTTTGACGGTTTTTGGACAAAACAATGGGTTTTTTAATCAGCAAAAATTGAACTTTTTTGAGAAGTTGATCTCAGTTTCCGTGTCTCCAGATAATAGGAGGGATGCCTTTGTTACCAACATCACGTTGGAAGGCACTCAAAGGTTCAAAGGCAAGAACTACAATATCTGGAAGCAGAGGATGCTCTCTATTTTTGAGAACCAATGCCTTGATCAACTTGTTCTTGGTAAAGCTACTCATGCTACAACTATAGATAAAGACCAAGATAAGTTTGATGAGCGTAATCGGGAAACAGTTATGCTACTTAAGTTATCTATCACTGATGAGATGATTATAGAAGTGCCATTAGTCAAAAGCACTAAAGAGATTTGGAGTCACCTGAAGTATCCATATGAGATGTCAGATAAAGGCACACAAGATGTCTTTATAGGATCATTTAATGAAGATCAAAGACATTTGCAACAAACTGGAGGCCATTGGTTGCAAGATGGAAGAAGAGGATATGGGGGTTATCACACTAAAAAGCTTACCACAATCCTATGAGCACTTCACCGAAACTCTCAAACATTACTTCCATTAATGTTGACTTGAAGTTTGATGGTCTGTACAATAAGCTCTTGTAGTAAGCCAAATGGAAATAGTAATTTTGGAGCAACAGCGACATAGCCAATGTGGAACACATGTTTACTGCCAAGGATAAAAGTAAAGGCAAGTCCACTAAGCAGAAAGGACAAAGCGCACATAATGATTCTTCAAAGAATCTAATATCTATCACATGTCATTCTTGTGGTAAATTTGGTCAAGTAAAGAAGTTCTGCAGAAAGCAGTTAGCTGATCAGAGTCCAATCAGGGAGTGTCTTAGTAGCAGGCTCAGGTCGCAAGGCATTTTGAAGAGGAGTCAACCTTGTATGCATTAGTGGCCAAAATAAAAACAGATTCAGCATGGCATTTAGTAGAATGACCATTAAGAGAGGGTATTTAAGTAATATTGTAATATTTAGCTTATAATGGTTAATTAAATCATTTAGTTAGTTTAGTTAGTAACTTTCTATTTTGTAAGCCAGTTAGTTAGTATAGTAGCTTTTTATTCTTTCTTTAGTTCTCGATCATTTCTGTTATGGAAAGATCTTGTAGTTGTCTATATAAGGAGTATTCCACTCCTTTGTTCATAAAAACAACAATCAATTATCATTTCACTTATCTAAGCCTTGTGTATGAGTTCTCCGTGATAAGAACATTTCAGGTCTTCCTCAAAAAACTTATGAGCATGATGTTCTATTTACACGTCAATAGCAAGCTTGTTATAAATTTTTTTTTGTCAAAGCCTTATATTTTTTTGAGACGATCCTTGTCTTCAATTTAACAGAACTAAAGAATACCCATCATAAGCCAATTCTTGTTTTAGGGCAGTTATATACATTCTTCATCTCATCTACAGAAATGGCACATATATTAGGAGTTCACATATCTAAATGGGCTCACGTCATCTGTCTGCACCAAATAGATTGTCTTGGCAAGTTTTTCTCACACATACTGAAATTGCCATGCCATTCAACATGTAAAATTGCCTATGAATTTGATTCTGTCCATTTGCACATAATTTAAACTGTTTTTGAGTTTTGCAAATTGTACATAGCTCTTTTGGCAAGGCAAGCATACAAAAATCAGAGGAATACCGTCCTCTAAAATTTTCTAAAGTGTATCCAGTAGTTTATTGAAGCTTTAAGTCCCTGCAACTGTAATGATAGAATGCTTGTTGGAAAATTATAATGGTTTCAGGGAAAGCTGTATATGATATATTACTGGAAAGCTGTTTGATAAAAGACAGGCTATAAAAAACATGTAAATTTGTAAAAGATTTCACAATATAATATACAATTTTCTCCTAAGAAGGAAGATCATTTCTCTGAACCCATATATGATTTATAGACTATAGTAAGAGGGATCATTGATCACATCGTGATAAGAAAATGAGTACTTCACCTGGTCAATGTTACGATCAGATGCAAGCTTTATCATAATTTCTAACTTTTCCATCTTCACATAAATTGGATCATTGTACTTGCAGAAAAACACCTGCAGACAAAACACGGCTGCTCAATTTGCATTGAAAAATTTATAAAATCACCAAGTCCAATGCAAATTTCTAAAATCACCATGTCCAAACTGCTCTTCATCTTAGTGAAGTAAGAAACAAGAAATGACAGAAATAATAGCATTTCTAGTAATAATTGAAATTAGTGAACCTGTGCACCTTAATCTCATGTGCAAGAATAGTAGGTCGGCGCTGCACAATAAGATTTATGTTCCGCAATGCAACGTACTGTATCTCAGGCTCTGCTGATAAGAGAGTAACTAAAGGAGGAGCCATTTTCTTACACAGGTTTCTAACCACATCAGTGCTAGTGATGAGCTCCATTTGCTGCAGAATAACCTGCAATGGATCAAATATATATTAGTCATACATGCTACAAAACTAAGCTACACTCCATCAAAACAGCAGAGGCTTTTATTGTAAATACAAGCTAACTTGCCAATTCGGGTTCGGGTATGCAAACCCAGTACGTGGGTACATGCAAAAAAAAAAACTGGGGTTTGGGTACGTGGGTTCGGATGGGTGTGTGTGTACACGCACACAAAAAATTTGTGGAAATATACGGACTTGTAAAATCAAATCATTTGATAGTATGATACTTCATCATGATCAATTCGAAAAGCCAAAGATAAATATTAATGTCAATTGATAGTTCAGATATATGCCAAATCATATATGTCTAGGTTCACAATTCAAAAGAAAATCATTTCAATTGCAAAATGGACAATCAAAAACAGTAATTGTCTTCTATCTTCAATGTAGTTTTAGTGTTTTGACAAAAAAAAAAGCAAAAAACACTTTTATATTGTGTTTTAAGCTAAGTCACAAGGTTCAAGTTCAAATTCAAATTAGGCAACAATAACATTCGGATGAAGTTCAACAAGGGTAAAAAATTCAAAAAAAAATTGCCTAAATAAATTTGATTTTTTAAATATAATTATATATATTTTTTATTTTTTAAATATAATTATATATATATAGTAAAATCATTAAATTGTCAAAATAATTTATCATTTTTAAATAGATCTGAAATAATATTATAAAATAGGATATATTTGAAATAAAATGATAACATTTATTATTTATTAAAATTAAATAATATAATATTAAAATTAAAAATTAATAAAAATATTTTACATATATTAAATAAAATTATTATAAATGAGATTATATTATAAATTTTTAAGAAAGTAATTCAAAAAACATTATAATATAAATGCGTTTAAAATTTTAATTTTCAATTTATAAATATACAAATAATAAATATAATAAATATTATACATTAATATAAATATATTTTAGCTCACAATGGAGTTTGGCATCCATCGGGAGCTTATCATATATAATTATTTATTTAATATCTCATCAGCTTATGACACAATCTATTATTTAATATCTCTTCAGCTTATTTAATATACAATGGCGTCAAGGTTCCAAATAAGTCCTCTTCAGAAGGAATTTTTCACGAAGGTCTTCACCAGATTGACGGTGTCTCCTTCAACAATCTATGCCATCATTCTAGCACAACATGAGGAGACATTCATTTCTGACACCTTTCATTGGGTTTGTGGGGCAAAAACTCTAGTTCCAGTGCACTGTGAGGAGACTTATGCATTTGTGCCCGAAGTTGCACATATTCATCCAAACACAGTGTATCACACAGCCAAATACATTTCAATTTAAACAGCCCTGCTTTGTTCTGTACAAACTTTGGCCAAATTAGAACAAATTTTAAATATTTTATTGGAACCCAAATGCGCTCAGATGTGCACAGGATGCGCACCCAGCGCTATGGATGCACGGGTTGCACATCCACAGCACTGGGTGCGTACCCAACCACACTGGTGCATGCGCATCCGTATCTGCTGCACAGGGGCAGGGTATGAATCTGGTACCTTAGAATACAAGATTAGGATTCTTAATCATAGAACCAAAAGATAACTAGGCTTCAGTTGCATATCAATAACAAAAAAGCCATGACAACAGAAAATGTATCCTTCATGATGACATCATCTTCATCAGCGTTAAGTCCAATATGCAGTCAATTCTGCATCTATTTGTAAGTTTTAAATTGGTAAGAACATTTTGTGTTTACATAAGCCTTGTAGTCTTTTGCACAGTTTTTTATCTCTCATAATAAGTAGTAAAATTCATATTGGACGATAATTTCTTTTCAGTTTAGATTCACCCTCTGGCTCTAATTAGCAAAAATATTTTATGTTGCTGTTTTAGCTTTTACCTCATTGCCTCTTGTTTTTCCAGACACTGGCATTTTTTTCCACGCTGCAGCTTCTTATTGGTATCAATATTGGCTATACTTCCTTCCAATTAATTTGATCATTTAGTGAACATAAATGTAATTTCCTACATGGTCAAGCAAAGGTTAGACTAAGTGGTAAAGGTGGAACGGTACCAAAGCAATGCACTGTATTCAGATCCCCACAGAATGGCTGGGCAATTTCTGGGACTGAACAAGCTTTCAAGTGTTAATCTAGAGTCAGTGGTGTTAACATCTTTCTTCCCCAGGAAAAGGATCCCCACTGACTAAGGATTGCACGTATCCTCATTTACAAAAGAAAAAAGAATGCATATTTAACTCTATACATGTGCTATAGACTAAGTTACCCTGGTTACGAACTGGTACCTGGTCCTGGTCCGATCCGCCTGCTGATCCGGGTAGGGTTCGATTTTTTGGGCCCAATTCGAACTGCAGCCACAGCCGATCGAACCCGGGTGGACTACCACGCAAAACGACAAACTTCTAGCAAATATCAGCGAACTGGGACCTGCAGACATCACTCAAGTGACTTTTTTTTGCAAATTTTATTAAATTTTGACATCCTTAACCCTAAAAGGTGGATATAAAGGCTTATGTTTGCTTCTCACTCTCATTTGTGGTGCGTAAGTAGGTTATTTTGACTTGAGAAAAAGCAAATAGGTGGTTGAGCAAGTTCTTGGTTGTGCATGGAGTTGGAAGATTGGTTTGTGAGCTTTCTTCAAGTGTTTGTGCCTCATTCGTACACCTTTGCAAGCTTACAATGAGTGGAAGAGGTAAGTTCTTGTTCCATTTGCTTTTGTTTTTGTTTAAGTTTTTTATTTTTTTCATTTCTCTTTCATTGTCCATAAGATCTTAGCCATTTTTTCTAAAATTTTTCAATCTCTTGCTTTTAAGTTTTAAACTTTTATATTGAATATGTATACAATTTGAAATTTCTTGCCATAGGAAAAGGAACTACAATGGCATCTACCTCTTCCTCAATAGGCAATACCAAACAAAGAATAGAACCCCACTATGATTCTCCTTTGTGGAAGCATGTTTATATTATAAGACCCCTTCCAGGAGGTGGTGCATTCCATTGGAAATGACGGGGTTGTGATGTAGAAATGACAGGTTCATATTTTCGTGTGGTAGGCCATTTGTGTGGATACCCTGGTAGAGGAGTCATGAAATACCCTACAAATTGTAAATGAAAAATAGCAAGATCCCGAAGAGACCCTCTTCAAACCAGGAAGGCTACCACCCTATATAAATTTAGAAGTGTCTGATGGATACAAAGGCAGCATTTGAAAGACTCTTTCCTGATGATGATATGAGAAATTTGATTACGGATGAGTTCATAGAGTTTGTGAATGCAAAAGGTCTAAGTAATGATGCTCTTCGTCATCGGTTTAGGAAGGATGCTCATAGTTGGTGGTACCTCCATGGCCAAAGATTTTAAACATTGCAGCCCCTTACAATAAAAATTATATCACAAGTTTTTTTAAAGAAAAATTAGTTTACTTTGTCTTCATGACTAGCAAGTAATTTTTATAATTTTATTTTGTAAGACTAATAGTTTTATTTTAATTGTTTACCTTGTCTTGTCTTCATAGGTTGCTAGTTCATCTGCATCGGAAAGAAATCGGAGCACATATTCTTTCATCCACTCAGTGAAGCGCAATACATTGCAATCAAAAAGAGCGGAGAACTTGGTATTTGTGCATTACAACTTGCGTCTTCTCTCACACAAGACTAAAGAATACAAAGAAGGGGAGACGAAGAGGTGGGATGTAAATGCAGAGCTTGCGGACTTGGATGCTTCCACTTCTCGGCTTGCACTTGATGAATTTGAAGATTTTGACGCCAATACTATTGTTGCTGCTGCTGATCCCATTGGCATTAGCTCTATTGCTGAGTCAACTAATGCTGAAGAAGAAGATGACGATGAAGAAGAATATTAATACATTTTTAATTCATTAGTTGAGCTTGAAACAATGATACTTGAACTAGATGTTATGATTTAGTTTTAATGTTTTGAATCTTTGATGTTGAACTTGAAGTATATGATGTTATGATCACAATTCATGATGTTATTATTACAAGTTTATGGTGTTTTTGTTGTTTAAATGTTTTTGTGATACTATGTGACATTCTAATTTTAACTCATGCTTCTAGGCTTCATAAATATGAATATATATATAATTTTTACACGTTTTTTTCCTAACGAACCCAAACAAACCCAAACCCCTTTTCAAAATTTTGTCGAACATGCCAAGCGGTTCTTCATACCCGAACTTAGAACCGAACTCGAACCGGTAACTTAGGTTATAGATGAAGTAACATTCCTATCTTAGAAAAACCTATCTAAAGCACTGGTTTGAATTTTTACTATTCTATATGTTCTTTTGTTTTGATTTTACTTATAATAAATATTATATATTTATAAGTAACTAATTGTTTTGTTTATGAAAAACATGAAATCTATTTATACTATTAATTATTTCAAGAGTGTTTTTTTTTATATCTATTATTTTGTTTAGTAAACTGGATAGTTATTCACTATTTATTTACTAAGTTATTAATTGCAAATTATTTTATTCATTATCGGTAAATGAATAACCATACACAAATATTTTGTGGAGTTAGTGTGTTGGCTCTTTGATAGTTTTGTTAACATCCCTTGCTGCTGCCACTGTAGTTACACCTCTCAGCATTATTATAAAGTTATAGTTAAAGGAATGATAAATGGAATCTATAGTCTAAAATTGATAATTGATTTGAATAATCAAAAGTAAAGCGCTATAATATTATAAAGGGAAATTTGCATGAAAGCTTCAAAACCTCAAGAGGCATTAAAGTGGTATCCAAGCACTCAACTCAGAAAAAAATCAACTCTTTTCAATATTCATACGAGTACAGAAGACATTGGAGTCATTCAAATTAACACACATAAAGAATGACAGTTCATAAGCAAACAAGAAGAACTCATTAATTATGCAACACAATCCAAGACAATTTCTGAGACATGTCTACCTGTGAAAGCTGCATGAATCTATTATGATGTGCAAAACTGGAATGGGTACCTTAAACAACTTTACGTTGCCACGCTGTTCTAACTCTCCATGAAACAATTTACAAGTGCTAAGAGAGGATCTCCAAGATTCCTATATAGTGAGATGCCCCAAATTAAATGATCAATAATCGTTTGTAAATACTTAGATTGCCACATTGAGGAGGACAGCCTGTTGGCGTCCTATCAAGCTTTTCTGTAGGATTACTAATTTGGTTGACTATAAGAATGAGCTATGAAATAGATATGAATGGTTTTAGGATACTTTGATTCTTGCATATGATCGTATATTCTTGATATTAAAGCTTTGATGTTACTTTGTATTGTTTATAAGACCTAAATTAGGATTTTCTCTAAATAGGCATTACAATTATGTAATTTTTGAAATGGTAATCACATGTATTAACAAAGAAGATTAGGTCTCCTTATCAAGAAATTTCAGGATGATGTTTCTAAAATAGAAACAATCGGGAATAGAAACAATCGAGAATAGAAACAAAACAAGAAAGTTACTAAAACTAACTAAACTATCTAAACAACTAAGATGACCATAAAATATAACAATGTAACTTTAATACCCTCAATGATCATTCTACTAACTACACCAAGTTGCCCCCTAAATTTTACAAACTTGTCGATGCTCAAAGACTTGGTTAAGATATTTGTAGTCTAATCCTAAGTTAGAACATATTGCAACATCACAAATCCATCTTCAACAAACTGTCGAATAAAGTGACAATGGAATTCTACATACTTTGTACGCTCATGGAAGATTAGATTCTTGCCAAGCTTTAGCACCCCTTGGTTGTCACAAAACAAGGGTGAAGGCCCTGCTTGATATATTTTCATGTTAGAAAGCATCTTCCTAAGCCAAACTGCCTCACATGCTACTTTTACAGCTCCCTAATACTCAACTTCGAAAAGAGCTACTGCTTGTTGCTTCTTACTAGTCCATGTGACTGCACCTGTTCCAAGACAGAAGACATACCCAAAAGTAGACTTTTTGTCATCAATAGAACTTGCCCAATCTAAATTTGTAAAACCAATAAGCTGAGGATATTTGCTTCTGTTGTACAAAATGCCAAAGTCAAGTATCCCTTTCACATATCTTAGTACATGCTTTGTTGCAACCCAATGCTCTACTCAGTCATGAAATGAGATATGTAGCTCACATCATAACTTAGATTAGGTCTAGTGGTTGTAAGATATATGAGGCTGCCAACTAGTTGCCTGAATGATGACTCATTCACCACTAGTGAGTCTGATTTAGCTAATAATTTCACCCATTTCTCCATAGGTGTAGATGAGACTTTGTAGTCTTGCATCCTAAACTTATCTAGCAAACTCCTCACACACTTTGAGAGAGAGATGAAAATATTGGCACTTGTTTGTCGAGCCTCTACATCGAGACAATCATGCAAAAGACCCAAATGAATCATATCCAACACTGGACACAAATTCAATTTGATCTACTCAAGCAAATGTGCCCCACTACCAATAATAATAGTATCATCCACTTGGATGACAAGAAGAATGAGATCACTACATACAAGTTGAGATCTCAAGGACTCCTTTGAAAGCCTTGTGCATCCAAATATCTATCAATCTTGATGTACTGCACTCTAGGGGCTTGCTTTAGGCCATAACGAGCTTTCACCAATCGACACACCTAGTGCTTTTTACCTACAACCTTCAAACCTTCAAGCTACGTCATGTATACCTCTTCCTCTAAATCACCATTGAGGAAGGCACTTGCATGTTCATTTGATGGACTTTTCAATCAAACTTTTCTGCAATGGCCAAAACCAACCAAATGGTATGCATCTTTGTTGTAGGAGCAAAGTTCTCCACATAATCTGCCTTCTCTCTGCGAAAAGCCCTTAGCCACTAACCAAGCTTTGTGTTTATCGAGAGTTCCATCAGTTTTGTATTCACTTTGTACACCCATTTGCAGCCAATGGGTTTCTTCCTTGGTGGAAGATTTGATAGAACACCAGTGTTGTTCTTCGAAAGATTGTGATGTTCATCTTCCATATCCTTCTCTCATTCAAGTTTACCTCTTGCCTCTGAATGAATGTTAGCCTTAAGAGCAAAATTGATAGTAGACTACTTGCTCTTGCCTGTAGATGATTTACATTCAACAAGCTCATTATCCGAACATCACCAATGCGTTTTTTCCACTACTTAGGCTAGAGAGTAGAAGAATCATCTTCCAAATCAGGATGATCATCATGACTTGGGCTGCCAGGAATTGAGTCATTCAAATTTTGATCCAGGTTGTCCTGAGGGAAATCTGTTGGTATAGGATTGTGCCTAGGAGATTCCACAAGTTTGGAATCGTCAAAATCCCTCCCTTCAAGTGGAGCTAATGGAAGCCTAACACCCAAATCTTACAAAGGCTGATCATCAAGACTCGTGATGGGAGAAGAGAGTTGAAAGGGCTAACTTTCATCAAAAACAACATCTCTCCTAAATCTGAGACGATGAGTCTCCACATCAATCAACAAATAGGCTTTATGATTGTAATTGTATCCTATAAGTATCAACTTCTTGCTTTTGGAATCCAATTTGGTTCTCTATGCATCTAGAATCTAAGCATATGTTGCCAAACCAAAAACCTTCGGGCAGCTGATTTTTGGAGTCCTCCCAAACCAGGCCATCTCCATAATTGTATGATTCCTTCGCTTAACAACATCACTTCATTGAGGGGAATGGGGTGTGGTAAGCTAATGCTTAATACCATGTTTAGCACAACAATTGGTGAATTCATTAAAACAAAATTCCTCCCCAATATCTGAACTAAGAGTTATGATCTAACATCATGACTCTTTTTCAACTAATACTTTAATCTTTTGGATTGCATTAAACACGTCTAATTTTTCTTTTAGGTAAAACACCCACAAATTTCCTATTGAAATCATCTACAAATAAAGAAAATACCTAGCACCGGTGACTGGTTCAATATTCATTAGTCCACAAACATTCGCCTAAACCAATTGAATGACCTTGGATGCTCTCCAAGTGTCTCCATCTGAGAAGGGAGTCCAATGTTGCTTCCTTGCTTGGCAAGCTCCACATACTCCATATGTTTGCAGATGAATCTCAAGTAAGCCATCTACCAAATTCTCCTTAGCCAAAAGAGAGATATGATAGGTTGAAGTGACCATACCACTCATGCCAAAGAGAACTGATGGATGAACTCTTCAATGTCATTGCAAGCTCTCAAGACTCTCCAATATCTTTCACTTGTCCTATTGCAAGAGCTTGTTGTGCAAATTTTTTAATAAAAATTCAAGGCTCTACTTGGAATTTTTTCAGAAAATTTTTTACATCAATTTTTTATGAAAAAATCATTGTTGGTTTTTGAAAAAAATTGTTAGAACAATTTCAAGGGTTTTTGGCTTCGTGGAAGGTCTTCTTTGCTGCAACAGTGTCTTTTGCTCATGTTTTTTCTGTGTTTGAAGGGTCATTTTATTTCTGCACCCACGCGTTTCTAAAGCTTGCACCAGTCTAGGGCTTGCACTGGCTCTTTGAGTTTTTCAAGTAGTGTTTTTTAAAACAACATTGGTAGAAGTAATGTTGAGAGTTTTGATGAAGCGCTCGTAGGATCGTGGTAGCTTGTCAATGTGATAACAACCATATCCTCTTCTTCTATCGTGCAACCAAAGGTCTTCAGTTGATTGTGAATGTCTTTGATCTTCACGAGATGATCCTACAAAGACATTTTACTGTCCATGATGATTGAGAACAAAGTATTCTTCACGAAGAAAGCTCTACCTTTGTCAGACATTTCAGGTGCATCAAAATTTGTTCTGAAAAACAAGTAAAACTGATTATTGAGAGGTTGTGGAAAAAAACCTTCATAAACTTTCACATGGATAAGCAAACCAACTGTCGTGCAAGTTTCAAAAAAACTTTTGGCTACAATGAAATTGATAGTTCACTATTAACAAAGGAGACAAAGGCGCCTAAAAAAAAGAATACAAGACAGACAATCTTTCAATAAGGGAAACGATCAAGAATAGAAACACAAAAGATAGAAAGGAAACTTCCTAAAACTAACAGACGAAAGAGTTGACATAATCTGCACATTCAAAAGATCGTATACCCTCCCTTAATGATCATCCTTCTAAATACCCTACAAAAGACTTGACATAATCTGCAAGTCATTTGGCCATGAATGCATACAAGGCTATCTCCTTCTCTTCAATGTGCTCTACGACATGAATTTGCTTCTGAGAACCTCCCTATTTAGACTCTGATCAACCAACTGCTTTTTTACAAAACCATTGTATATGACGAAGTTTACCACAATCCTTCCAACATGATGTTGGGTAACAAGCTATCCCTCACTTTATCCAAAGAAATTGAGATCAACTTCAAAAAACTTCATAGTTCTAAAAAACAACTTTCCAAATAACATCAAAAGCAGCAACACCCATGATTTTGTCCAAAAATCATCAAAAACTTTTGCAGAACACCATGTACCCTAGAAACCCTAGGTGTGACCCACAACAAGTTGCAATAAACCACAATTTTATAAAAAAATGGTCCAAACATTTTGTCAAAGATTGGAAGCCATAGTTTTGTGATTGTGAAAAAAACGTCAAAAACCATTATTTTGAGGAAAAACGGTAAAAACCCATGATTTGTTTTGGGAAAAAAAACAAGCAAAACCATTTAACAAGAAAATCACATTTTTTGAGGAAAAAATGGGTAAAAACCATAAAAAACCCACATTTTCTTCTAGAAAAAACGTGAAAAACCCTTTTGTAGAACTAGATTTTTGTGAAAATTGCAGCTACGCAAGATGCAACGCCTGGAAAAAATGCCTCGAGCCAACAAGCACAAGCCTAAGAACCCTCAAGAAAACAGATCAGTGCGGAAAAAATAAATCCTTCGCAGCACAAGTTTGAGAACACTATCACATAAGCAAAAACAACCAAAAAACTCATAAAATACGGCGCAGATCCTTGCAATGAGCTCAAATGGTGTCGCAATCCTTCAAACCCTTGCACGCAGCAGACTTCAGAATATCATGTCAGAAAAACCCTAGGTTGTGCAGCGCAATCTCTTTAAAAGATGGTTTTGAGAAAGTAATGACACAGGAACAGGGAAAACAATGCCCAAAAAGAACATGGCCTCTGCAAAAAATGGTACTAAGAAAACTCCCTTCGCGATCTAGAACACCAATGGTTTTTAGTGAAAAATCATCCAAAAACCCTCGGAACAGCAGAAAGGGCAAAGAAAACACTGCAAACCCTAGTCAAAAAGAATTGTCTTGCACCGTAGCTAAAAAACCCTGGATCTTAAAAAAATCAATTTTATTTTAATAAATCGGTAAAAAACTTTGATTTTACTTTAAAAGCCGGTAAAAGGCTCTTCTCAAAATTTCAAAAAATTCCTAGGATTCTTCACGATTTTTCATAAAAAATCATTAAAGAACTTTTGAAAATAAAAATTTTAAATATTTGTCGAAAAACTAACCTATGGACTTTGAAGCCATGAAATTATAATTGATAGTTCAATATTAACCTAAGTTGCTGAATCGTGGGACTTTTCCTGGTGATTCCGGGTATGAAACGTACCAGAATCGGATTCTGAAACAAATCTCCTGAGGGTACACATCTGGAATTTGTGTTTTTAAATGCCGAAATGTTTAGTGATTCTAGTTTGATCTTTTAGATACTTTTAAGACCTAGACTGCTGATTAGCAAACTCTGAACTTATCTATTATGAGATTCTGGCTTGATCTTTTTGATACAGAAACCTGAATTTTAATTAGAATGATATGTTCCAACATTTGAAATTTCAAATTTGTAATGGTTTTGTTTAGCATATGTATTTTATATGACATTCCAAAAACATACCCAGCCCCCCGAAAAAAAATTCTGCCACACCAGCGTTTCGTACCCATGTACCCGTACCCATACTTGTTCCCACTCCCGATTTGGCAACTAAGATACTAACAAAGGAGACAAATACTTCTTAAATAAATTATACAAGTCAATAATTCCATAATGGAAACGATCAACAATAGAAACATGGAAGATAGGAAGGAAACTTCCTAAGGCGTAAAAGGAAGTTTCTTAATACCAAGTTGACCATTATATCAATATTACAATATTATTTCAATATCAACGCCCATGAGAATGCAGCAGTCAACACCCATGAAAAAACCAAGTTGCAGGTGAGAATAAACACCAGGTTACGGACAAGAAAAAAACTCCAGTTGTGGCTGGGAAAAACGCATGAAAAAATGCAGGTTGCAGCAACAGAAACCCTTTGCATCGCCAAAAGAACACAGCTGAAAACCCACCAGCAGTGGAAAAAACCAGAGAAGCTGCAATTTTAAACTGCAAAAAAACCTCCATGCATTTTTCAAGAGACAAGTTCTGCAATTTTTCAACAAAAATACCACGAGATCTCCACAAAGAAATCTACAGGAATTCTCAAAATAAGGTCCTTTGATTTTATTAAAACTTCTGAAAGTACTTTGTGTAACAACACAATTTTTCTTTAAAAAATAGAAAAAGAACTTTTGGAAATAAACTCCAAGTAAAGAAGCCAGAAATGACCTAAGCTCTCGTACCATTAAATGGTAATCGAATATATTAACAAAGGAGATGAAAATTCCTTATAAACGCATTACAAGACAATGTTTCTAAAACAGAAACAATCATGAATAAAAACAGAACAAGAAAGTTAATAAAACTAACTAAATTATCTAAATGACTAAGATGACCATTAAATATAACAATAAACCTTTAATAAAGTCATTATAGGATTCTATTTACAAATGAAATGCATTTTCTGGAATTGTTATTTTTGGGCAAAAATCAGGTATATTCCAAAAGTGGACATTAACAGATGTGGTTTCACTTGCACTATTTTTTAAATTTGGACAAGGCTGCAATTTATTTGGCCCCCACCCTTGACTCCATTAGATCTGGTTTACTCATTAACTTGATAAAACCAAGATCATGGCTTTCAAATCTAAAAATCTCACAATGACCAGCAATTAGATGCAGTCAATTCTCATAAATAACTAGCAATCAACCTTTGCAAAAGATTATGACTGGGGCTTTAGTATTGAGAAAAAGGATTTTGAAGGTTGAAGATGTACTAGTGTTTATTGCAAATACTGGCCTCACCAACACTAGTTGTCTTGTATCATTGGAGGTGAAACCATATCTTTTAATGTCCCTTTTTGAAATATACCTGATTTTTGCCCAAAAATAACAATTCCAGCAAATGCAATTTATTTATTAATAGAATCCTATGATAAAATTACACAATTGTAATGCCTATTTCGAGAAAATCCTAAATTAAGTCTTATAAACAATACTAATTAACACCAAAGCATTAATATCAAGAAACTATGATCGTATACAAAAATCAAACTATCCTAAAACCATTCACATCTATTTCATAGCTTATTCTCATAGTCAACCATACTAGGAATCCGATGGAAAAGCTTGATAGGATGCAGGAGACTGTCCTCCTCAACATGGCAATTTAAGTATTTTATAAAATATTATCTATCATTTGCTTTGCGGCATCGCACTTGATAGGAATCTTGGAGCTCCTCTCTTGCCACTTGTAAATTGTTTCTTGGAGGGTTAGGACACCACGGCAACATAAAGTTTGTTTAAGATATCCTTTCACACTGGTGTGGGTTCTCTTGCTGGGTGCATTCTAGGCGTGAGGATAGTAGAAAATTTGGCCTATGTTTCTGGTTCACTCTGAAATTGATATCATTCATTTATATTGCTTGCTGCTAGCAACAAAACTGGACGTTGGTATACTTCTGAGTAGAGAGCCAAACTATGGTACTCGAGCAATCATTCCTGAACATGGGCAAAGATGAAGGAAATAGTTGGGGCTTAATGAATCTCAAATTTGCTGCTGCATGATTTATGAGTGCTACATCTTCAGTGGCAGATTAATATTTGTAATTTCTGGGCAATATTTAAGCCACTACACACTGGGTTTTTCAAGTAATGTTTGGAGACAGATACAAGTTGTGAATGAAGGATGAAGCTTGCTGCTATTTAGTCTGTGTGCTGTAACTTCATTTGCAGTCTAATTTATAAAACTCTGAGCAATAGAATATCAAACTCCAATTCCATTTGATTTTAGCCTCTCATGATATTTATGTTGCTGCACTTACAGAAATTTATATTGTTATTCATAAAGTCATAGTATAATCTTCTTTCATAAAATACAAATGTCTGTTAGAAATTTCAGTGTACTGCAATTTTTATATTATGCCATTCACACACAATATCAACATTATCAAATGTATCAAAGCAACTTGCAAATCTGAAATCCCTATACCTAAGATTCAAGAATACCACTCAAACTAGGCTGACGCAAATTACTAGACTCAAACAGGTGAAAAATTTAGGTGAAATCCAAAGTAGGATATTATGTCTTCGCAAAAAATAAATAGCATTGATAGGTCTTACATATCAGTTTGACCTAAAGGACATTAAAAATCTGATCTTATCTCCATGAAATTTGTCATATATGATGCTAAACCAAATTCTGTAAAAACATTGTACCATAATCTGAATATGACAGTAGATGAAAGAAGTTTTGACACTTGCATCCATAGAGTTTGTTTAAAACCAAATATCTATAGAAACAATCTTCACAAAAAATAAATAGCATTGATAGGTCTTACAGATCAATTGACATTAGAAATCTAATCAATCTGATCTTATCAACATGAAATTTGTCAGATATAATCCTAAACCAAGTTCTGGAAAGACAATGTATCGTAATCTGAATATGACAATAGATGATATGATGTTTTGACATTTATGCCACTAGATAACATCAACCTTTGTGAACCAAATAACTGTAGTTCACTAATATAGTATTGGAAGAGCTGTGGCTCACTGTTGTTTCGATATCATATTCCTTATTTATCTATGTAGACTGCCGTGGTTCACTAATATCGAGTAAGAAGTTAGAACCAAATGAACATTGTAGACCCCAGGAACTACAAATGGCAAGAACTGTAAATTAATTGCAATAATGAGATGATAATTCAAGGACAAAATTGTTACCTTCACAGCTGAAAGTACAACTGCACAATTCGCATGTTGAAGGCGAGGAGTTACACGTTCAACTATGTTTTCTGCATCACGAGCATCACTTGCCTTGTACTTTGAAAGAGAATCTAGTATAAAAACTTGTCCCCACCTAGAAGATACCATTCAATAAATTGTTAAACAATTATTTATGAAAAGACAACGATTTTAAAGCATGGAGACAACAGAAAAAAGTAATTTAACAGAATCAATTAGAGAGTATATAGCAAACTATTCTTGACATTTCAATGCTTCAATCAACATCCTCTAATCCTGCAGACTTCTATTCATTTCTTGATTTTCAATTTTACCTTTCAAACCAAAATTGTTGTATCAACAGAATTGTTGATACATGCTAGCATAATATATGGGCAAAATAGCATTTTTTAAGCCTGAAGCAAGATGAGCTAGCTACTAAAACATAGTTTTAGTGTACCAATAATATTGCTTCCTAATAGACCTTTTTGGTTACACCATTTCTGATTTAAGCATAGTTCCACAGAGTTTCCTAATGCAGGGACGAGAGGAGGAGACGGGTTTGCGGGATGGGGAGAACCAAAGGGCTAAATTTGGGGATGGTGAGGGGACATCAGAACACAGAGGCAAAGTGGTGCTGATATAAAAAAAAGAGGTGAATTGGAATTTTCAAGGCAAAATCTGCAATATAGCATCTCTATGAGTGCCCCATGAAAGGCCAACTAGTTTTTACAGAGTTAAAGGTTGAAATAAGTATGTAATGGCATGTGCCATGTGCCATATAACAAGCAACCCAGCAGTGTCTCTGTCAGAGGTGGTGGAGGTGACAGAAGTGGTGGTGTTGTGGTGGGACGTTACCCCCAAGTCCCCAAGTCTCAAAACGTCCCCCAACAGGGGATGCAAGTTTTTTGGGGGGGGACGTGTCCCCGTGGAACACTGGATTTAAGATAGCACATTATTCCAGACAAGAATCTTGAATGAGAAGTTTCAAATGCTTAGATACTGATGCGTCCACAGGCTATCCGGATGTGGATGCCTACGGATGCAGATCCGGGAGCAGATACCCTTTGTGTGCCACCCAGAAGCCACCACAAGCACCCAGATGCGGGTGGATGCCTGTTGCATCCGGGTGGCACCCACAGGGCATCTGGACGCATCCGCGGGTGGCTGCCCAGAAAAACAGGTTTTTTAATATTTTTTCACTTAAGTTTTTAATAAAACATGTGCTAAATACATGTTTTTAACCTATTTTTTTTTCCTAAACCCTAAAAGAGGCCATTCGACCATTCTTCATCCCATTTTGTTTGCAAGCTGGTTATTTTCTCATTTGCAGTCCATTTTGGGATTTTGAAGGCAAGCTAGTTATTTTCGAAGATGAATGTTCGTAGAGCAAGGGAAAGCTTCCACAAAGGATTTTTAAGCATTTCAGGTAAGCATTTGATCCCATTCTCAAGTTGTTTAATGAATTTCTTTGAGATTTTGATGAATTTTTAAATTTTTTCAAGTTTGTGAAGAAATTTTTGAAGTTTTTTTCAAACTTTTTTTTAAAAAGAAATAAACAAACAAGTTTGGCTATCTATTTGTATCAATTTTTTTGCACTTGTATGCTTGATGTTCATAGTTTTTTTCTAAATTAAATTTATTTATTTTCTTATTATAGCAAGAAACTAGATTGTATTGTGCAAGAATGGCCACCACCGGTAGTCAAAGTTCAGTGGGAGGGCAAGTAACCGATAATTTTAATATTGATGTTGGATCTCCTTTATGGAGACATACGACAAGAGTATCACAAGTTTCAGGAGGTGGCTCATATCTTTGGAAGTGTAATTATTGTCAAAGTAACAAAGGAAAACCATTCAATAGCTCATATTCCCGTGTCAAACTTCATTTTATGGGCCCTGCTAGTAAAGGATTTGCAATGTGCAAAGGCACAACTGGGAAGGGGTTGTTTGATGCACAAATAGCTTCATTTGTAAAAGAACAAGAAGCTGCTAATAATTTGGTTAAAAGATCAAAAAAAAGTTTTTATCAACCTCCGTCAGGAAAGAACAAAATGCAATTATCCACTGAACCAATTGTATCCTCCAAACATCCATTCTTGCAAGTACCTATACCAAGAGAGGAAGAGGAAGAAGTAGAGGTTACCACCCGCAAAAAAGGCCTTTTGGACACCGCATTTAAAATGGAGGCAAAAGAGCTTGCTGATGAAGCCATTGCACGTTGCCTCTATGCCAATGGTCTTCCTTCCAACTTGGTAAGATCACCATATTGGAAGGAAATGGTGCAAGCCATAATTAAAGCTACAGCTGATTATGTAAGTCCCGGGAATGAAAAGGTGTGTACCACTCTATTGCAAAAAGAGAGGACTTGTATAGAGAGAGCTCTTCAACCAATTAAAAATTCTTGGAAAACTTTGGGTATAACTATTGTGTCTGATGGATGGAAAGATACAAGAAATCGACCATTGATTAATGTGATTGCAATGTCCCCCAAAGGGGCAATGTTTTTGAGAGCTGTTGATTGTGAAGGGCAGGTGAAGGATTCACAATTCATTCCTAGAATTCTCATTGAGGCCATAGACATGGTGGGTAGTGTGAATGTGGTCCAGGTAGTTACAGACAATGCCAAAAATTGTAGGGGTGCAGGTGCTTTGATTGAGGGTTGGTATGACCATATTTTTTGGACACCATGCACTGTACACTCCCTTAACGTGATCGTGCAACAAATTGACACTCAAATAGTTTGGGTGAAGCAAATTTACCAAGAGGGGGAGGAGATACAAATGTTTGTGACAAACCACCACATGTCACAATCCATATTTAGATCATTCTCCAAATCGGAGCTGCTGAACGTAAATTGTAATTAGTAAATTTCATTTATTTATTTATTATGAATAAATTTTATGTTCATGTTCAATTATCAAATTGTATATAACTTTGTCTTTGCTTAATATAATAGTATTTATTGACATATTGTTAACTTGCTTAGGTTGTTGAGACCCGTTTTGAGTCTCATACTGTTGTTATGAGACAACTTGTCAAAGTGCAAGAGGCATTAAGCCAAATGGTTATTTCTAATAAGTGGGGTATATGGAAGGCTTCGAATTCAGAAAGAGCTCAAAAAGTCAAGGCTTTGGTGTTGGATGACAGTTGGTGGGCTCGTGTGCAATTTGTATTGGATTTTACCGAGCCTATTATGACTATGTCCACTTTGCCGATACAAATACACCTTGCTTGGGGGATGTGTATGATGGCATGGACACCATGGTTGAGAAGGTAAAAGTTTCCATACAACAGCATGAGAATGACCCCACAGAATGTGAAGCCTTATGCAATAAGGTGGAAGCAATCATTCATCATCATTGGGAGAAGATGACTACCCCATTGCCCCTCCTTGCATATGCCTTATCTCCGAGGTACTATAGTGAGAAAGTACTTGGTATGCCAGATAGAGTTGCACCATATGCGGATGGAGAAGTTGCCAATGGGTGCTACAAAGCTTTTACAAGACTCTTCCCAGATGAGGAAATGCACGACACAATGAGGCTAGAATTTGGTTTATTTGCTTCAGGTGTAAAAATGTCTCCATTTGCAATAAAGGACCAATATAAAATGGGAGCTATCACATGGTGGTACATGTATGGTCAACCATACAAGCATCTACAAGGTCTTGTAATCAAGATCCTCTCACAAGTAAGTTTTCTTTTTGTTTACCACTTGTATTCTACAATTTAGTGTTTAACATTCTTTAATTTGTTTTTCATTTGTATCTATATGTTTAATTTTGTGAACACTATCCAGGTTGCAAGTTCTTCTGTTGTTGAACGGAATTGGAGTACATACTCCTATATCCATTAAGTGAAGCGCAATCGGTTGGGCTTGAAGAAAGTTGAGGACTTGATTTACATTCATACCAACTTGCGTCTTTTGTCACGTAACGAGAATGAATACAAGGAAGGGTCAACCAAGCTTTGGGATGTAGCCCCTGAGTGTGCAAACTTGGATGCAACGCTTCATGATCTTATTACAATCACAGATGATGGTGATGATACCACAACACATGGTGCATCTAGCACAAGTGGAACTGTTCTTGGTTCAAATGATCTTGAACTTGTAGCAGTTGGAGATGATGAGAATGTGGATTTTCTTGAGAATCCTTATGATTATGAATCTGATTAGTGAATCTTGACTCTTGACTCTTGAATCCTTGATTGATAAACATTGAACAATGAACTAAGTTTTGATTTTGTAGTTCAAATTGCATTGGAATCTTGAACATGAGTAATTAGTTATTGAACTTGTTTCAATTTGAATATTTGTGTCTATGAAATTTTAAGTTGAAGTTGTTGAACTATCAAATATTAAATATCTTGAATCTTGATCAATGGTGATTCGTGAAGTATCATTATTCTAATTCTGAAATTCATACTATCAAATGATTTATTTTTGTATAGTTCTTGCACTTCTTTGCATAAATCATATATTATATTATATATATATATACAGTTACACACGCATCCAAACGCATCTGCATCCCCTAAAAAAAAAATTTGCACATTCGCACCCGAATCGGTAACTTAGCATTTTCTAGATACTTGAGGAATATAGATATTCAGTACATTCCATGATATACCCACTCAAAACTCAAATATTTATTCTCTCTTGAAATCACATTCCTTTCTTCATAATGAGAGGATTCGAACTTCTGGGAATGTGATTATTTTGATTTTTCTGTTGAGAGAGCCAAGCCATGGCATCGTACATGGCGACTGGGAGGGCCAAGAGGGTTACGAACAAACCGAGTTGTAAAGGCTGGGTCCAGAAGTCCACCAGTGCACCCTAAATTTCACGCAGTGGCATGGAGCACAAAATGACCCATTGAATTGGCAACCAGTACTCTTCCAGGAGCTTCGAAACACAGTAAATGGCTGCTAGCAAGAAAATAAGGTCCCCATGCACCATGGCAATGTACAGGGCTAGTCGGAGCTCTGGGTTTTGACTTCTGGAGGCATTGTTGTCTGAATCTAAGTTTTTAGGGGGAGTTGTCTTTGTGGGATTCGAACTACCGGCCTCTGGTAGGACATTGTCGCTATGATCTTGCTCCTTTTTTCATTGCTCATGTTGGCGGTTCTCTCGAACATGTCCTTCCAAGGGAAGGACTCCAATTTAGACAACGATGGCTTGTGATGGATCATTTGCTCCTCCTTACAGTTGGCTGGCATTGAAGTTGATCTCCTCGTAGCCTTCAGAGGTTTCGAACAGTGCAGTTCATATCGAACCATATTTGCTTGGAGTCGCACGTATGTGGCTTTTGCATGGAGGGTTATTTACTTTGTTGTTTGTATACAATAGTATATGTCGTTAATGTTGAAGCACATAGTTCACTGAGGGCCTGCCCATAGAGTGGAAGCTTTTGCATTACCTCCAATGGCAGATGTGAATCTTGAAATAACTAGGAACACCCTAATTTTGAACATGGATGATACACTCATACATTTGACAAATTATCCCAAGCCAAGATTCAACTTTTCATAGAATTTCATATTCAAGAAAGCTCCAACATGTGCTACATTTGATGAGGCCGAACTCAAAATTTGCTATAGAAATTATCAGAGATTTATGAACTAGTAATCTTTACAGCAAGAAAAATGATCTGTACGGATGTAATGTTGGACGAGTTCAAGCCATCAACAACCCTTACAAATCTTGAAAGTTAATCAAACAACTCGAGCACAAATACGGGTCGATGTTTAGATCAAATTTTTTTAGGAGTACAAATACGGTGGTGACAGTGGATCTAGAGTTCAACAAATATGTGCTGCAAAAATGAAGGTTGGTTGTTCTATAGCAAATTCTCGTTATCAATGAGAACAATCATAGGTGAGTATAGCATTCCGGCGGTGCGCGACGAACTTTAGAGGAAGCTCCATGACATTATAAACAAATTATTGACTATTAAGAAGCTGAGCGCGAAACCCACTGGCTACATCCAAAACATCCTTGATTTGGAATGCGCAAGTGGGAGGGCCACAACGGAGACATCATAATCTGATGAACAACGCTATAGAATTACCTTGTAAGGCCCATTAGTGTTCCTATAATTTGTAAACATTAGTGTTGAAAATTAGCTCAGGAGAACGAAATAGAAGTTATTAAGAAAGGATTCCTCCCTAGCTAAGAGGGAGATGTTGATGTTATTGTAACTATGGTCAGATTCCTTCAAGCCGACATAGAGGCTCTTATTCCACGTAGACTCTTATTCCATATCATCACTGAAACCATATAGTTGTTGCACTTCATCATATCGATGATCACTTGTCATGTGTTTGCAAAGGATGTTCGCTGACAAAGAACAAAGGGTGCAATAGAAATACATATCATATGTTTATGCTCTGTTGGCCCAAGGTACGTGCTGTGGCC
The DNA here is from genome assembly GCA_027943335.1 of Chamaecyparis obtusa. Lineage (NCBI taxonomy): Eukaryota > Viridiplantae > Streptophyta > Pinopsida > Cupressales > Cupressaceae > Chamaecyparis > Chamaecyparis obtusa. The sequence continues at coordinate 607,228 of BSBK01005215.1, forward strand.
ATGAACCCCATGGAACATCCTCATGTTGGAGGAGACCACCAACATATAGGACCTTCATTGGAAGCAACTTGCATCTTCTCGTGAATAATGAGATAAGTACTTTTATTTGAATGGTACATTTATTGTAGCCACTCTCTTATATGTATTCATAAGAGCTATTTGCCTTGATCTTTTCCTTTGTCTTCGGGGATGTTATGGCAAGAAAAGAAGAATGTTGCATTAGGCATTGCGCAAGACTCAATCTTATGAAAGTAGCTCCAAAATGATGTCATATATGGATCATGCTAGATGATGTGAGTCTTTTGGAGAAAGATAACTTCTATGATTGGGAATCATGTAAGTAGGGTATCCTTCTATGACAGATGAAGCAACTAGAGGATTTATTTAAATTAACTATTGAGGATTATATTGGTTTAGAGGGAGAAGATCATGTCAAGATGTCTTCTCTAGTGACAAGAAGCTATAGCAATCTAGAGGGAGCAGATAGTAGATATGCAATACATGGTTGTGACATTCTTGATGCTTTGCAAGCTAGCAAAGAAAGAACGTTACTATAGTCTTGTGACCTAGTTCTGGACTAGCTCTATAAGAGATAAGTATTTCATACCCTTGAATAATGTTCATTAGTTCATGCTATAACATTGGGATGACAAATCTTGTATGCTTCTATAAATGTTATTTTCCTTCGAGATAGTTTAGTTTCATCAACTATTTGTAATCTCTCTTTGGAATGCCTTCAGGACGAATCAAGAAGCATAAGAAATTGCATTCAAGGGAAAGAAAACTTGTTACTTGCAGTTATGGAACTGAATTGAAGATGAACATCAGATTCAGAGGAAGTCTGACAATCTATCAGAGGCAACCTTGGACGAGGAGGTCAGAAGGTTGATATCACATTCAGAAGAAGTCTGACATTTCATATAAGACAACCTTGGACGAGAAGGTCAAGAGGTTGATGCATGTACTTGGAGCTTCTGATGGAAGCCACATTATCATGAAAGTTTGGTGTTGCCAAGCCTGGGGATAAATCCATAGTTTATTACATTCACTCATGTTACTATGGAATCAAACAAGTACATTAATGTACGAGAAACTACTCCTACGAATAATGTTGTGATCAAAATTTTAAACATGGTGTAAATGATCATGTTGTAGATAATGAGAGTCTCTTGGAGTAAGACATTTTTTAAGACTGTATGCTTCCGTAACAAAGGAAGCTGCTAGAGGATCTGCCAAATTGATCTTTGAGGATTTTTATCATAGAGGGAGTAGACCATGGAGAGATGGTTTCTTTAGTATTTAGACAAGGTACATTATCATTGAAGAATGGACGGTCAACATTCTCACCAAGCCTCCTGCCAAAGTAAATTTTGTGCATTCTGAGACTAGCTTGGAGTTATGGAGAACGAAGCCCTTGCTAAGAGGGAGTCTTAGCATTAGTGATTTCTTGAAATGTACTTTATCAAATTCTTCTCTATGAGAAAGAAGTTTAAAGTGAAAGCCTTGTTCCACCCTCTAGGAGTAGCCATGGTGGATCCACCCCCTAATATGGTTCTTGGTAGTTGCCATGTGTGAGACTCCATGACTTTATGGGGCCCCCCCTGTGTACATTATTGAAAGGTGACGATCTTTCTGATAATGAACACTTGTATTTGACATTGTAAGGTGACGACTTTACAATGATTAGTTTCACTATCATGATGAATATCATGTGACTCGATTTCCGTGGATATGTCATGATAGTATCTCTTGGACATTTTGATAGATATCATGAGACTTGATATCAGTTGAAGATCATTATACTCCTTATGTGATAATCATGGTGGATATTATGCGACGTAATATCCGTGGAAATGCCATGACTTGTTATGGTAGACATCATGAGACGTGATGTCTGTGCACATACAATAACTTGGATGTATATGTGAAGAATGTCATGTGACTTGATGTTCTTAAAGCATCCTCTGATATCACGAGTTAGGTGTTATCTTCATTGATTTATACTTAGTTATCTTCCCTAGCTAAGAGGTAGTGTTGATACATAGTAGCTTTGGTAAGATACAAGGATGATTACTTGTATTGATTGTGTATGTGCATGTGTGCATGTATGTTAGTTCATTATATGAACTGACATACATGCACACACATAGTTCTTGAGATCAATAAAAACCATTTGTTGAAAACAAAGCAATCATCCTTGCATTTAATCAAAACTCTAAGTATACTGAAATCTGAATGTGCAGATTCATTTTCTCTTGGTAACAGATCGAGTAATGATCTGATATTCATGCATAGAATCGATCAAGTAAGGATCGAATATAATAATGTTGATACAGAAATTGGATTGGGCATAATATCCATTCTTCTTCTAAGCAGATCAGCAATTTGAGCATATAATAATATTGGTTAAAGTTAACTAACCCGATATGGGTTATAGTTATGTTTTGATTAGTTAATAATGAGCCATGCCATGAATAGACATGGCTCCACATCGTGGAGACATGTCCTTTCATGGCATGTCTCTTTGATGTAATACTTATACCAATTTCTCAAAGCCAAGAGAGACATAGAAATCGATAAATGCTCTCTCTCCCTTTGATCAGCAATCTCAGACTTGAAGAAATCAGTACATTATAATTTGCATATAGTAAGAATTGCATCAGTCTGAAATAAATTTAATCATACTTTAACAACACTTTTCAGACTATAGAACACAAAAGTGCAATTGAGTTATATATACTACAACTGAGTTAAGAAATACTGAACACGTGCAAAAAAAAATTGATGAACTGCACCTTAAGGTTCAACAAGCTCTCCGCACTAGGACAATTCTACAATAGGATAGGAAGGCCATCCAAGGAACTACCACAAACCTAATCGTATTTCAGCTATTCCTTCTTGGCAACCATCAATGGAGCAGCTATTTGCTTTGGATTGATGTATGATCTATTGCACTTCTTTCTTGGTAAAGCTTGCTACAAGAGGTATTTTCTAACTACGAAAATCTTTATCATATGTTGAACAAGAGTAGACCATGCTGCTTCCAATTCATTTACAAGCAATTATCTTACTAATTGCTTAGCATTTATTTGCTAAGTTGCCAATTCGGGTGCGAATTCGAGAATCGGGTGCGCAGATGCCTGAAAATGTTTTTAGGTGATGCGTATGCGTTTGGATGCGTGTGTGTGTATATATATGTATATTATATATATCATATATGCAAAGATGTGCAAGAAATATTTATACACTACCAATTTTTGCAAGGATTGCCAATTTTTACACTACCTCTGAATGAGCATATATACAGTACTGTAGATATAAATATTTATTGTATTTAGTCTAAGATATCTCTCTTCAAAAAGACTAATTAGACCTCTCAAACCTTCATTGTTTAGGTTCGCAAACCAAATTTATCTCTGCTTCTCTAGAATACAGAGTCAAAGTTTTCTCTCATGTCCCAGTCTGCCTCCTAACAAATGTTTATGGATCTCAACTTCTTGATAATGCAGAATGCTTTCTTGTTTTTAGTGTTATCACAACGTTGGGCCCGCGGATGCCCAAGGAAGCACCCAGGTACCCTGTGGATGCCACCCGAAAGCGCATCTAGGGGCCCAGGATGCACTTCCGGGTGGCATCCACAAGGTACCCAGATCAGCATCCGCATCCGCCTCCGCATCCAGGCAAAACCCCTATGCATCGGTAACTTGGTTTATTTGTTTTCCTCAAGCATTGCAAAGCAATTTTATGAGCCATTTCGCTGTTCATTGCAAATGTCTTAGTAGAAAGCCATTCTCAATGACTAGAGATGAAATCCAGCCAGCCACCTCAACCGACACTGGTCATGGTAGACTTCCTTTGTAATGGATAGTGTTTGTTTGATCTCACCCATTTGACCCTCTAGTAGGAAACAATCTCAGGCTTATTCCATGTACAGGTGCTAGGAAGATTCTTGGTGCAATTTGTGGTTGTATTGTGGTTCTTATGACTAATAAGGCTGAGTCTGTAACTCTGATGGAATATGTAAGGTCAACCTCTTGACATGGTTGCAAATAGTCAATTATCAAGTAAGACTCATATCATCATTGGTCTTATGTTACACGGTTCCAACCTTAATTGGCATCTAAACTTCATCTTTAAATATGCTAGAGAGATTGTCTCAAGCTTCAAGGTTGCTTGGTTAAAATGCTTTCACAAAGGGAACAAGGTGACAGTTTGTCTTGTAAATTTGGGTGTCAAATCACTAAAATATGATGTCCATCCAATTGGCTACCCAATAAATCTAGGTGAAACCAATTTTGCAAAATCTAAGGCCAAGACATAATACAGTGGTATCAGAGCAACGTTACTGCCAGCTTGAGGGCCATTACACATGGACCAATTCGAAATAAGCCAAATGATGATTTATGCAGAAGATATAGACTCCTGGCAAATTTGAAAGGCAATATTATTTCTTCTGCTGAATATTGTCGTGAGTATTCCCTTCAGTAATATTATGATTTGATTATTTGAATTAAAATGTTAAAGTGATTTGGTTGTTCTTTATGGCTGCAAAGTTTGGCGAGGCAGCGAGACAAAATGTGGGTGGAGACAGTTAGAGAGGATTCAAAAGCACTTAATTACCAGTAGTATCAAAATCAAGACCTCAGTGCCATATGAAATTCTATTAGCGGAAGCCGGTATTTCCTCGTTGGAGGCGGCTGCAATAACTCAGTTATTAAGCTATTTAAAGAAACTTGAAAACATGAATAACCAACGTTGGCCCAAAATTGCCATGAAAGAGGGTTTGGTTTGTAGGAAGAAAACTTGGATAAAAAAAAACATAAAGTGGTTGAGCATGTGGAACATTAAGTTACAAGAATGTCCTAATACCTGTAAGTTTTCTGCAAATTCTGAAGATATAATACTGATGGAGTATTAATACCTTGCTGCAAATCGATCTACTACAATTCTGGGCTGAATGTTATTGTTCTGGAAGTCTGCAATAAATTTTGAAAATTATATTTTATTTCTGCACTAAATCGCCAAGGAGCAGATTGCTAAAAGAGCAGACTTAAGATTGTATTGTGTGTCCTCTATCCACAATCTTGCTCCTATTTATATATTAACCGAGGGTCTTGTCTTTTCATAAGACACACCCCTTCTAGGTTGGCCCTCCATGAAACAACCTATTCCTCTACAAATCGATGCCTTTGTCCATTAACTAATAGTTAATTGTTAATTAACTACAATAGTCAAATACAAGGCATATAAATATGCCTAGCAAATCGCCGATCTGTTCTAGGGAGATGTATTTATCATGAGGCCATATATAAAGGAAATTACATGCATTTTAGATCTGTCTAATCTGAAGAATCAGAACATTAATATGATCAAGTTATCAGGATTTAACAATACCAATGTGGAAATAAGGAAGTTTGTCATAGGTAAATTTCAGACTGACATGCGGACAAATCACATGGGCCGGAAAAAGACGCATTATATCAAAGTGTTCACCCCTACCCGGGAACATGGTGATAAAGCTTACCTAGGGGCAGCTATTAAAGGGAAATCTAGGGTGTTAGTGGCTCAATTGAGGACAAGTTCACATCATCTCAATGTGAGACAGGTAGATGGAAAAGGCCCAAAGACGAGTGGGAAGAGAGGACTTGCAGGTTCTGCGACACAGATGCGATTGAGACTGAATGGCACTTCTCATTGAGTGCACAGCATATTATGACATCCGGGCTCAGTGCGAAATCATTTTGAAGGCTGACAACATGCACAGTTTATTTGAGGAGGATAAGATTAATCAGACTGCTAGTTTGATTGTCAAGACTCATAGCAGAGGATCAGACATGGAAAGGAATATTGAGTTAGGCTAAGGTTGTGATCCGTGGTCCCTTAGACTGATCAATCTCGTGGATGTCATTAAAACTCTTCATTCATTCATTCATTAGATATTACTGGAAATATTTGGAAGGGTCATTATATTGAGCTGATATAATTGTACTGGGCTTTAATACAATGAGCTTAATTAATATTTGAAGTTTGGAGTATATTTTATAAGTGTTCGATGTCTATATTGTTCATTGATGGTATTATGAAGTTAGTTTTAATTAAAATCAATTGAGATATAAGATGCATTATTGGACTTTTTCTGACTATTTTAATTGGCCAAATAATATAATATATGAGCAAACTTTGGTGAATGCCATTGATCATTATTAAAGAAATTAAGGAGCGAGGATTTCATTTATTTAGCATATTGTGCCATGAAAGAAAATAATAAATGCAGACCAAGAATATTTGTGGATGGTTGACAGACTAGAGGTTTTGAAAATGTCAGAATATGTCCATGGGCATAAATCAGGTGAATTTCTGTAACTCGTGGAAAGACTTTCTCACTGGAGATTTTGCCAGCAATATAAAGATGGCATGAGTTTCTTTTGGCAATATTTGTCACATGTGATTCCTATTTCTCAAAGCACCTATCTATTCTTGGACCCATGGCGTTTCATCAAACTTTACTAGCCATATTATTCCTTCTTGGCATGAGTTGTTTCTGGCACGGTATTCTTCTTGATATATGAAACAGCTCAGCAGATCATTATTCAATCCACATGGCTCTTCATTCTAGAGAAATGTGTTGGTGTTAGTTGACCAGTCGTGAGACTTGGATACATTTCCTTCATGTAAGAATATAATATTCATGCTTGCTGTGTATAATTGCATCTGCCCATGGAAGATTTTGCACTTGGTACAAAGGCATTGAGTAGTGGATAAGAAACTACAGGATCGTGGGGAACTATAGTGGCATATATTTGCTGTTAAAAACTTTGGTTATTTCAGAACTGTCATGTGATATGCTAGTTCTATGTGGACAAAATTTAAGGTGATCTAAAAGAGGGACATTACAACAATGCTTTCAACTACAATCAATCCTTAACTGAGCCAGCGAAGACATTGAAATCCTGAATAGGAAGAAGTGGTGTATTCTTCTACAGAATTGCCAGGAGTTTCATGGTTCATCCATTATATAAGCAGGTAAGCCATACCTGAACCAACCTACTTTAAGTAGACCAAGTGAAAGCCACATAATAATCTTAAACAGCTATAGAGACTGGCCCATTGCTACTTTATGCTACAGATTAAATGGGGTTAAAAACTGGTAGTACCTCCACCTCTGTCCCTGATGCTACTATTGCCTTGGGCTTTGGTGAAAAAAATTCTCAATTACATTTGCAGAGAGTGTTCTCTTTTGACAATATGTTCAGTATGTTATAAATGTCACAAAAATTCCCATTTGATATAATGAAATGTTAAGAGATCAGGTTTCCTGCATTCTACAACAGTGATCCTGACTTCAGATCTTTCCGTGGATTGGTATGTTGCTTTTCATTATTTTACAGGACTTCCCAAAATAACTTCTATCAAACAAATTAAAAAACCAGTTATGCTAAAGAAACTTACTCAGTACACTCATTGAGAGCTGCCAAGAGTTTAAAAAGTGTGTGACTTGTAATTTCAAATATCATTCTGCTACTGTGTTCTTGAATCTCGGCCAGTGCTGCCACAGCATTTGCTACAACCATTGGATTGCTATCAGAAATCAAATCCTTGAGAGTCTCTAGGAAACCTCTATCTTCAACCAGTTCAGCATTTATATCATAAAGCTTAGCAACACATATGGCTGCCGTCTTTCGCACATAGGGATCATCATCCTAAATGTTGAAAACAGAAACTAGTAAATCAAACTTACAGAAACATCAAATTTAATAAACAAAACAAATAAAGTAGTAGATGCATTAAACTGCTGGAAAGATTTTCACCAGAACTGGACTTTACCTTGAGGCACCTTTGAAGCGGATCACATAAATATTCTGTGATTTTGTCAACTCTAATACAACCCATTGTCCTTACAGCTAGGGCACGAATCAAGGGGTTAGGATCTTGGGAATCCTGCAAACCATAAGAGTTATTTCAAATGCCATTATATCACATCTCTGATAGTTATAAACAGCTATGTACAATAAGACCATATTAGATACTTCACCCATGAACATGCATATGCAATGCGAATTGCAGATTAATCAGCCAAAAAATGGTATTTCTGAAGTAAACTAAAAGTTAAGATTCAAACCATACTTATTAAAGGCCTTATTCTAAAAGAGAATAAAGAGGTACTCAAGATCCATTAATCAGTCTGATAATATAATATTGATGAAAGCCTTATCACAAGAAATGTTATAAATTTATGAGCACAAATCAATCCAGGTCAAATGACCTTGTAGGTGAGAATAACCAATTGTTCCTTTGGAAGGAAAGGTTCAATGCATTCACCTAATCTTCCCAGAAGATCCTGTTGTTTGATGTTTGATAAATTTCATGTTTTGAAATCACCATACAAGAAATGGACAACTTTTGATAAACACAAACAAAGACCTACTGATCCCTAATCAACTGATCTATGAGGAATTACAATTCACCAAACAGATCTTCACAAATGAAGAGAAATTGAAAATTATGCCTCTATAGTTTCTGAACATTGTTAGTGAAAGAAGCTAACAACAGAAATCATGGAATAGAAATCTAAAATTCTTATTTTTATGAACGTGGAAGACTAAAAAAAAAGTGACAAACATTCCATAGAAATTTTAGAGCATGCATTCACCCATCAGATATATCATATATATTAACATGGAGAAACCATCTTGAGTTGGACAAATCCACCTTGACAATTGGCAAATGCTTTTATTCCTTGTCTAACACTTTCTGATAGAGTTACAAAGATGATTTCAATTTGGAACAATTACACTAATTCCTCGTTCACACAATGCCGTGCCCCCACCTAATACTGTTCTTTTAAGAAAAAATAAATAAATTTAAAAATACATCAATTCATAAAGTAAGTCTATCATACAGTGACTCATTATGGAAAAACATCCATATTAATCACCCATGTCAAAGAAGTGAATAACTAACAAAAAGGCCATGTGGCAGTTGGAAGTTTTATTCAGCAGCGATTCTATAAACAGCAGCAATGATTAAGACAAACACTCATGTCGGGTGTTAAGTCATACCCCCACTACTGACAAACCTCACAGCATGCAAATCACAGCCAAAGACTTGGGCAATCAGAAAACAAGAGCAGCAATAAATGCTGGGCGAAGATTCCTTCAAGCAGCGACAGAATTCATATTTATTATCTTAACCAAGTCATGTGTGGTGATCCTTGAAATAGCACAATTAGTAAAAGAAGCAATAACAACATAACTAATAATCATCACCTTTATCAGTAGGTATAAAGTCATGTCATGTCTCTTAGAAAAGAGATCTTTGTTCAAAGGGATGCCTTAAACCTTTATTTGAATGGAAAGTCATGTCTCTTAGAAAAGAGATCTTTGTTCAAAGGGATGCATCACTTCATTTGGATATAGAGGTATAAAGGAAAGACATTTTATTTGGAGTGAGGCAAGAAGGAAAATTGGAGAACAAATATGGAATAATCAGGTTGGAATTGCAGAAGAATTCAAAAATACAATTAAGATTAATTAAGAAGAGATTAACAAAGTTTAAAAGAAATCTTGGGAAGATATATTAAGAAGTTGTGAATTGCATTTGAGGGGGCATGTGGAATAAGCGTTTTAACAGACTTACATTTGCAGATCTGCAAATGGGTAGATGAAAGGGAAGATAGTCAAAAAAAGGTTTAAGGCATAATTGTAAGAAGAGTTTATAGCAGAATTGTAAGAAGGGTATACACAGATATAAAAGGGGAATATATGCAGATATATGAGAAATGTATATGCAGATATAAAAGAGGAGTATATGCAGATGTAAATGTCAAAAATATGCAGAAACAAAAGAGATGTGTATGCAATATAGAGGAAATGCTAATGCAAACTGAGAAGGAAAGTATATGCAGACTTGAAGGAGAAGTATAAGGAGAATACATACTTTGAAGATGTGAATCAAGATAGAAATAATGGAGAAGAAAGTAATAAAGTGGCTCTTCCAAAGGATGGTGATTATGGAAGGTTGTGACTCTTCCAAAGGGTGGTAATTGTGACAGGTTGTGAACATTGCAAAGAGAAGACATGGTGAAAATGTATGACACTCCCCCACACTAGAAGATATAAAGGGGAGAAGGTTTCATTTAAGGACATATAAAGGAGATCAATTTGGCGAATTATATATTATTCTCAAAGACAACAAATGAAAAGTAGTGACTCAATTCTTATGAATGGTGGTGACCCTTTAACCAATAAAGTATAAAGGAGATTTCATTCCAAGCATTGAAGGGGGACTTATCACTACTCATTCGTGAATTCATCCAAACAAATCCTTCATCGGTCAAACATTAATCCCTCAAGAAATCAAGTAAATAATCATTTTCAATCATCTAATCAAAAATTACTTATTCAAAACTCACAAATACCTTGAATCATCTAATCAAAGGAATTTATCCAATCAATCAATCATTCATACGAATATCAGTCATTCAACAATAATCAAATGAACTCATTTCCAAGGCTAATTGACCTTCCTAAGGAAGTAATCATATACAGAAAATCATCGTATAACAAAAAAATTAAATTCATCGAAGAGGACGACAGCATTCAAAAGAGGAAGATAAGTTCCAGATAAAGCACAAAAATACTATTGACTTCTGATCATCTGAGGACTGTTATTACCAGCACCTCATAACCCTAATATTTGCTCTTGTGGTATAAATACTGCTCATATATTATTTGTCAACAAGTGTGTGTGTGTGTGTCTATATATATATATATAATGCAAATGTCTGTAATAAATCTGTTTGAAACCCCCATCATGTATGGAAGGATGGAGGTGTAAGGATGATTATGAGTAAGCCATTTAAGTAGGCCAACCCAAGGGGATGTCTATGTTGCCTATTGCTAGGGCCAAGAGGGCAAAGATCCACTCTTGGGATTAGAAAGGCCAATCAAGAAGCCCCCATTACAATCTCATTTCCAACTCTACAATGATGGCAATTGACCTTAAAGGGATCATGCATAGATAGGGAAAGCGGATACAACCACCCCCACTAAATAGGCCACCCCAAGTGGATGTCCATGTTTCCTGCAAACTGGGGCCAAGAGGGTTTGAATGGTAATATAAATATTGTATGAATATTGTGTTATTATCTAACCCTAATATTTGGAAGCATATATATATGTATATGTTCCCTTGGTTATGGTTGCCGGATCTAAATCCAAAACCGTATTATTTTAAGGAGGCATTTTACTTTGGAAAGATGTAACCCTAACTTGTTGCCCTTGCGATTCTAGGTAAACTTCTACCACAAATTTGGAAGGGGCATTACATGTTAAGCAGCAATAATAAATCCCAACAATTAAAATATTTAAAGCACCAAAGAAACTAATTAGTGATCTTAAAACTAATTCTAAATTCTAATTGGTCGGTTTCCAGGAGTCACGAATTAGGAAAAGGCAGTAGTCCTTGGAAGAGACGCCTCCTTTGGCAATGTAATGAACTTGTCCATTTGCCTTGTTGTGACCTTTTCACACAGATCCCCATTGCAAATAGGGACCCCCTCTTTTTGCTAAGTTGTTCTTGTCATCTTGCTTAGTTTTACGAGTAGTAGTTGTTTTTGGCTTCTGATCTTAGATTAATGAGAAAAACATTTAGGAATTAAAAGGCAAATTTGTAATGGGTTTCACAAGATTAAGAGTTGTCAAAAAGTCGTTAAGGTGTTAGTGAAATGTTGTCAAGGAAGAAAGTTGCTCCGCAAATGAGAGATGTCACTTCGGTTTTTCAAAGTCAATATGAAGAAGTCGTGAAGGTGAAAAGAAGTTTGCAAGATGAAGCAATTTGGGAATATGTGCCATCACAATTCAAATTTAACTTGGGAATGCTAAGTGGGAATCAAGAATCAAGTTTGCTGAGGGAAGGTAAGTGAAAATTCTAAGTCCTTTGTCAAAAAATGCAAAAAAATTCAAGTAAGAACTGCGAAATATGAAGGATTTCCACCTAAAATGTGGATATGCGTTCAAGAACCTTAGCATTTCCAGCTCCATGTTGGAAACCCACCCCAAGAGAAAAGATGAAATTCAAGGTCTAAATGGTGAAAAGTAAAGAAACATGAAGTTCGAATGCTAAGTACTTAAGGAATTGTGCAATCAAAAGATGAATCTCTAGCTTCAAAGTGAGAGATTTGGGATTGCAAGTGGTGATTTCCAGAGAATGCTCAAATGCACCCTCAAGATGACTGCATTTCCAGCTCCTATGTGGATCTGCGCCCAAGCATGACATGCATTTCCAGCTTGTCCTTGAAAACCTGCTCAAGCATTTTACAATTTCCAGCTCCATGTCTAATTTGTGCCCAAGGATAAAAGGTGTCCATTAAGTTTAAAATCCGAACAATGCACTTCCAGCTTAGTGTAGAAATCCTGCCCAAGCATTTGGATTTCCAGTTTGTCTTCTAAATTGCACTCAATAGGAGATATTAGCAATTTTGAAATTGAATATGCAAATTGACAAAATCTGGAGCAGGTCGGCCTAATACTCCAAGGGGTGCGACTTTTAGTTTGAGGACTATAAATAAAGGCACCATAATCATAATTCAAACACAGTTCAAATGCAAATCACATCTGGATAAGCGTGAACTTGGATAAGGATGAAATTCAAGATTAGACACAATTTGTCCAAGCATTGAAGGAAGAATTGAATAAACCAAAAGGAAAATCATGTCAGATTAAGGCCAATCAAGCCTAAGAAGGGAGCGAATTATCAACAAGTATCAGTGAAGCAACCTGATTTTGGGCAGACATAGGTGTCAATTTAAGCATACCTGGATGAATTTGTCAAGAAAAAATCAGAAAAATATCAACATATTCGGTAAAATTGAGGAACAGACCTGAAAGTGAAAACTTATGAGACAATTCAAATTTGAATTCCCAAATAATCAAGAGCGAATTAAAAAAACAAAGTAGGTGACTTGCAAACTAAAAAGCAAGTTTTGCACCTAAAATTCAAAATAGCAATCAGATCTGTGGTTGCCAAAAACAGAAGTAAAATCAAGAATCACTTGAGTTTGACTTAGAACAAGAAAGGGGTAAAATACATGAAATAATAAGAAGATTGTGAGTGATGAAATCACCATTTCTTTAACCAAAAGCAAATTAAATTTAAAAGTTAAAATCTTGTTCTTTGAAGAGAATGTTTATCATGAAAATATCTCAAGTCCTGCTTACATTCAATTTTTTCATAAACTTGACAAAAGTATTTTTCCTTTCTTTGCAAGGGTTGATGCATGGAGATGACGATAAACAATGGTGTTCAAAGGAATGCACAAAAATAAACTAACTCAAGGATCAAGTTCGAAGGAGGGATTATATTCAAGATTTCACAAGTGAAAGATGGTACATGATCCTTGGCTTTGGAAATCCAAGAATCAACATGAAGGCAATTACCACATCAAGATCAACATGGATGGAAGTACAACATGGAAGACTCAAAAAGAAGTTTCAAGATAAAGACAACTTCAAGTAGCTCATTAACATAAGGGAAGATCAAGGTTAAGAACAAGGGGATGGTAGCAAAAGTGGAAATGGTAAGTACAAAGGTTCAAGTCAACAACCAAATGAAAGAGATCGAGGCTAAAGATGTTCAAGACAAAAAAAACATGACAAAGAACACTTTAAGAGCAAGATGAAGTCTAAAGAAGATAGTTTTAGAAGAGTTAATTGTTGATATTATGGCCTTGACGGCAAATATCATTTACACCAAACAGAGATTAATTCATTTGCACATATAACTCGATGCATAAATAATGATATTAAATATATTATATATTTAATATCTATTGTTTATATGGAAATTGATTTTGTATTGGATTATTTGTTTGGGCCCAAAGTCGGCCTTCTTGGAGTGATTACTCAGGTCGGCCCCTTTGGGTAGTTTCCCCCTTGGCTCATACATATAGGAGGACAATTTTTGGGAGAAGAATCACCAAAGACATAATGTGTTCTTCCTCCCAAGGATCATCTAATGTAGCAGGGCAACTGCGAAATTACCTAGGGCAGCAGCAAAAATATAAAGGCAGCAAATTCATTCATCAGGAAGCTGCGAATTTTCTGTCTAAAGTGCAGAGACCTCTCTGCCCTAACAGCAGTACATTAAGGAGCGAAATATGTGATATTAATCAGCAGAAAGCAAGTTATATAATGCAAACTTTAGGGCAATGATATGAAGCATGATAAAGGCTGTGAAGTCAATAACATTTGACTGTGCGATATTGATTATGTTCAAGTTATGATCAATATTATATGGGATCAGCAATACATGAATCTTTGGATCGAATCAGACCTCAAAGCATAGAATATGAACTTTGTATGCAGCATGATTAAATTGGTCCTTGAAGATCCAAGGAGAACAAAAGCAAGATTAGAGGCTACATCAGATCAAGATCTTGAGTATCAACAAGGACAGATCTGAAGACTAATTCAGCACCTCAATCCAGGTACTATCTCTCCTTGCTCTGAATCTATCTTATTACATCATGTGCTTAGTTTTAGACCTCTAGATTGAAATAATCCTAAGTAGAATCTGAAAAATACTAACATTAATCAAGGTTGGAAATGTTGCATATCAAGAGATATTGTTCAAAATGCAAAAGATTTCTTTGTGATAAGCAAGTTGATGTGGCATCTTGTTGGTGTGTGTTTTATGACATAGACAACTCAGAAAAAAATACCAAGGGTACTCTATCCTCTCTTGAGCAAAATCCTCTAATGTGCTAAACAAGCAAACTTGTGATCACAAAGACGACTCTCGTGGTAGGGATGATTTGCTGAAAACCTCCAAGGGGACTTACATAGTTGTTCAAGATTTTATCCTTCAAATAATTTTGCCTTTGAGCCTTATAGATTCTACTTCTACTAAGATCTAAAAAAAGGAAAAAGATTAAGGGTTGAGGAAAATTATTCTAACTGTAAACTAGACCTATGAATTTGTGGAGACAAGACTGCAAAAAATGGAATCTGAAACCTATCCTTGCTTCGCCAAATTCAACAACTCCACAAGAACCGTGCAATATTCTAAGGATTTTCACGTCACAGATATTCAGCAACATTCGAACAATGAATATAGTAATGGAAGTTAAGTTTCTTATCACAAGTTCAGACTAACTTTGCACAATAGTTGAGAATCATCCAACTATCACAAGTATGAACATATTGATTCCATAATGAACGTTCTCATCAAATCCTTCATTCAATTTAATAACTTGAAAATAAAATCTACTCTAAGTGAGAGACAAGAAACCATGCAATTTGCAAAAGATATTAAATTCACCAACAATTAAACAATGAATTTACTTAAGAAGTGTTGTATGCGACAATCTTTGAATCTCTCTTTACAAATGAGAGGAGTGGGGTTTATATAGGAGTTCAAAAACAAATGAAGGGCCTAGATCAATTTAAGATTGACGGCCAAGATTAAGACAACTATACCCTACTTAGGGTTTGCAATGCTTATCTCATGAGAACCAACGAAAAATGAACAACTCAGATGAAGCTTATCCTAATGGAAAAAAAAGATCAGGTTCATTGAACTTGGACACCTTGAAATTATCCAATTGGTGGAGACGTGTGGTTGCCACCTCAACATGCTTATCTCTTTGGCTTTGAACAATTCTTCTTCAATTTTAGGAATTTGAGATTTTGGAAAAATAATCCCAAAATGTATCATCTTTAAACTTTCTTCTTCAATTTTGGGAATTTGAGATTTTGGAAAAATATTCCCAAATTGTATCATCTTTAAACTTTCTTGAACTTGGAATTTTCTCCTTCTTAAATGTTCTTCAATCTAGGATTTTGAACTTCCTGATGTGAACTTTGAAATTTGGAAGATGTCTTTGAAATTTTCCCTTGTTCATTCATCCTTTTTTTTGTCTTGAAAGTCTTCGTAGGTGATGATGTCCTTGGTTGTGCTTGTTTTTCTCATCTATGAATGTCATCTTTTCTGATACCATTTGAATTCCTTCCTTTGATCTTGATCTTTGGGTGGTTGTAGCATCTCCTTCATCTTTGTCTTTAATCTGGAAATGGCCTTATGAATTTTGGAAATGATGAAGTCTCGTCCTTGGAAATGCACTTTCAGGTCTGATTTTCAGGAAATTTCCCATACTTTGGCAATTTGAAGTCATCCTAAGATGGGAGTACTTTGCTTGTGCTTGTCGATTTTCTCTCTTTCCTAGGCAGATTTCACTTGGAAATAGAAATTTTATACTTCTTGAGCGGACTTCATGCTCACTTGTGAATTTTGAAGCACTTAACAGAATTTGCAATGCCTTCTTGACTTGATCAGATTTGATGGTGGATTGAGAATTTTCTTGACAGTTAGCCAATTTCAAAGCTCTTTAGTTTGAGCAGACTTTAGCTTGGAACAATGAATTTTCATCTTGATAGGGGCGGCCTTCATATGGGTTTGTGGAATTTACACACACTTAGACAAATTTCTCATCCTCCTTTCAAGGCGGACTTCATAATGATTTAAAAAATCTTCCATGTTGGAGAGGGTAGACTCCAGATATGTTCAAGGAACTTCAAACACTTAGCAATTTTCTAAGCTTTCCAAACTTGGGCAGAGTTCATGTGTGCTTGTGGAATTAGCCATGCCTTAAACATGTTTTCTTTGTGCAAAACTGTGGAATTTCCATCTCCTGATCGAACTTCATCATGTCCTTAGGAATTTCTCTCTCGATACTCAGCGAATTTACAATTCTTGACTAGATTCGAACTTCACCATGGATTGTGGATTTCCTTCATATGAGGTCAGACTTCATGATGATTTGACGATTTTGGAGGTGGGCCTTAGACAAATTTCTCATCTTTTCAAGGCGGACTTTGTGTTGAAATAAGGATTTACAAACATTTAGATAAATTTATAATTGTTTTCCTCTAAACTTTCAAAGTCCATCTCCTTTTGCTTTCCTCTTGAATTTCTTCTTAATTTTCCTCTTTAATTGAGGCGGACTTCAACTATGTTTGAGAAATTTCTTCACTATATTTTCCTCATTCTCTTCAAAAGATTAAAAAATCTAAGTTAGGAGAGGATATGAAATTTACGAATGCGAAGTATGGATTTTTAAGTCTAATTTTGATTTCAATTTGCATTTTTATCCAAATTTCACCTTCAACTCTATAAAAATTTGAACATTCAATCAAGAATTAGAACTGAAAGCATGAAAAAGCAAAGATGAATTTGTCCAATATTCTGATAATTTTGTTTTGAATCAATAAATTATGCCCCAACTGTGAAATTTTTAGATTAAAATACTGAATTTGGAATGAAAATTTCTTTCAAGTCTGCATAAAATCATTAGAACCTATCAATCATATTAGAAAACCCTTTGAAAATTCTCAGAAAATTCTGAAAATCATCTCTAATCTTGAGAAAAATTGGAATTTTAATGTAAAATCCTCAGCAAACATGAAATTTCAAGAAATGATCTGAAAATCGCCCAAAATCTCTACCTTACTCTAAAATCTGAAAATAACTGCTAACTCCAGAGCTGCAATTTCCTGTTTGTGAATGGATACAATGCCAAGCCCTTGTATTTATAGGAAACAATGATATCAACAAGGGATTGACTTGCTTTCTTCTTTTTTTGTTTTTTTATTTTATTTTATTTTACTTAGTCGATTTCTCGTAGAGAAGCTTTCTTCTAAAGCTTGTTTTATTTTCTTCATAGAAATCCCTCAGCTTTCTTCTAGAATCTCCCTTATGTGTCGACCTCTCTCCCGCTTTCTTCTAGATCTTTTCAAGTCAATCTCTATCTTGCTTTCTTTTAGAAGCTTCCTTAAGTCGATCCATTTGTGCTTTCTTCTGGAACTTTCATGTGTGAATGGACTTTGAGGAAATTCTCTCTTCGGGCGAATTTTTTATATAAAACATAACATTTAAGTATAACTTTAAGTTATATTTTATATAAATACTGTTAGAATGTTTGAGAGTGGTTTCAGATCTTTAGGACTTATAATAGAGATTCTGGATTTCGGAAGATCCTAAAAATTTTCAAACTCAGCCAAATTTCAATAATTAGCACGCGTCCATCAGTGTTCCTTTCCATAGCTTTTCTTGACTTTTCCACAATAATTTTGATGCTCAAACAATGATTTTCCAAGAATTTTCACAATTATGAATGCTTTTCCTTGTTTTGAAATCCGAAAATTTTCACCACTTTTCATGCCTTGTTTCATGAAATCCTAGACGAATTTGAAGTTGAAAACAAGAATTTACATTTGGGCGATTTCACAACTTTTGGCCTTCCCAAAATAAAAACTTCTAAAAGTAGAAATTTCAAACAAAAAAAAAACTTTCTAAATTTAGAAAAAAGCAAGCTCCCATATTGGCCCCAAAATGCCAAAAATAGAAACTTTCGAAAAAAGTAAAAAAACAGAAAAAGCAACTTTTCCTATAAAGTAGTTGTCAGAATTGACCTCAAGCAATGTCGATCTTCGTCCCTTGGCCCTTCTGAACAACTCTGTGGCATCAGAATAGACATTTGGTCATGCTTTCTCTCTTTCACTTTTTGACATCCCTGAATTTGGATTGAACTCCTAAACTTCACACTTGCAAGAGACCAGATTGAAACCGAAAACAAAAACAAACCCCTAAAAAGGGAAAAACTAGGGATCCTCATTTTCAATGCGGCGATGTGTGATAATGTCGTGGTGAAATCAGGGTGCCTTATTGAGGAGTCATGATTAGGGGAGCACGTGTGTCTTCCCCTTCTAAGTAACCCACCTCGTGCTGGATGGACAAGAGTTCCTGCCAATTGGGAAATACATGCTCAAATTTTTAATGCTTGAACTCTAATGAAAGATTTAAGAGCTTAAGAACATTAATGGAAAGAAGGCAAGGAAGTGAGCTGGATATTATCCGAAGCTCTTAAATCTTTCATTAGAGTTCAAGCATAAAGTAGAGTTATCTTAACTCTAATGACAAGTCTTAATTCTTTCACTAAGTAGCTACTCCAAAATTACATACATCTCAAAATAAATAACTAAATGCTTCAAAAAATTTAACTGGAAGCACCCATTCTCCTCATTAGATGAACTTCAACTAAACTCATTGTTGCAGTGAAAAGGACTAAAGCAGGCACTGGTAGAAACTTGAGAAAGAAAAATAGGAAGACTTACCTTGACAAATGTGTTCACTGCAAGTATGGCAAGGTCAGGCTGACTCTTTGCATAGTTAATAAGATATAGATACACAAGCTTTTTCAACTCCAAATTCTCTGTTTGCATGCAGTTCACAACATCCGTGAATAATGATGAAACATCTTTACCAACAGTCATGGCAGCTATAACTTTCTTCACCGCATCTTTTTTCTTATCCTGCATGTGACAGAAAGGAAAGAAATGTCATATTAAACATCAGAACTTGTGAACTACTCTGTGAGCAAAATATTTTTACCACTCAAAAAAGATAAGAAATCCTCATATTGAAGTATGTCTTAACTTGTGTAACAACTTTCCACAGAACTAAAACAAAGTCAAACAGAACAGACCGAAACAAGGTCAGTGTGAAATCTATCTTAAATTATTAAAATACAGATAAATCCTACAGCTGTTGCCCTGGTTATGAACAAATGTATACATTGTGCTACCCTTAGTGATGTAAATTACTCTATAGATGAAAACGTATTTTC
Organism: Chamaecyparis obtusa; assembly: GCA_027943335.1. NCBI lineage: Eukaryota > Viridiplantae > Streptophyta > Pinopsida > Cupressales > Cupressaceae > Chamaecyparis > Chamaecyparis obtusa. The sequence continues at coordinate 626,909 of BSBK01005215.1, forward strand.
AACACAGAAATTGCTCCTTTCCAATATGGTTGAACAACGCCATTTCTCTGTGCTTTTTCAAAGGATATGATTGTAAACCATCAACATTCTTAAAATAACACAGACAAGGTAACCAGATTCTGAAAACATTCTAATTATGACTAGAGCTGAAGATTCAATTGTCATTTGCTGGCATGCTCCTCCCCATTGCCACAAATACCCCTCTTTGCAGGGGTTATCTGGGTAACATAGACCAGATCATATCCCAATTCAGCAATTGGCATAACTGAAGCAATAATCTTTATCTTCGCAACTGTCCATAAAGCAATCGTATGATACTTGAAACAATTAATGTTTGGAATTGAGATCATTTTAGAAAGATTAAAAAGCTCACATATAACCACTCAGAACATGAGCAGAACTACTAGACTGGAAGAGATGAGAGCATATGTCATAATATATAGTTTTGGGATTGATTTGCTGATACATGTACTTCCCAATAGAAAAATTAAAATATATAAATCTGTCTGTTCAATGTCCACAGAATGAACAACAGGAACAACAACTCATGGACTGGTGATTATAATTTCTCCTAGTAGTACTTTATAAGTTTATACATATTAATTTGATCAGTCTACAAACCGAATAAAAGAGGAGACAGAAGTCCATAAGTCAAACAATTGAAAATTCAATAGGCACTGTCAAGGCTCCAGCATGTACATTATCAAGCTCAAAATCATCTATGTTAGATCCAACCTGGTGGTAACTGACTAACAGTTAAATCCTCAGAAGCAGTTACAGACACAGATGCAGAAGCTGATGAAGAAGCTCCCATTACAGTTTAAATTGATCCACTCACAACTGGTCCAGTTTCTCTCGCTTAACAAGTAAGAAGCATTATATACTGGAGTTTAAAACATAAATATGATGATATGTCCATCTTAATGTTGGCCCAACTAGGCCCATCCACACTACTACGTGCATCATGTCTCCCAATGAACAACTACTAGTGGTGAATCATGAACGTGCCAATCTAAATCAGATGCTCCAAGGCCTACTTTTGTTCAGGACAATTTATAAAGAGAGTTGTATCATAACCAGTGGCCAAGTCCAGGTTCTTGTCATTTTCTATAATAGATTGTTAAAGCCTAATAGGAAAATGGAAGCCTTGCTTGAGCTATCAAAAGTTAAAAACCATCCAAAATGCTTGATACTTATCACCGTATACGAACTAGACTTTCCAAAGAAACGATATTTATAATCCAGTACAAAACTGGTGTAAAGAAAAATACATTTCCTAGCAAAAAGAGCTTATAAGAGCAAATTTAAGACAAATTCTGGTCAAGTACAAGTGTAAGTGAATAAGATACAAAGTAATACTGACAATAGCAATAATCTCCGCACCACTATAATCTTTGGTCTCCAAATTAATTTTCAATAAATATAACCTTAAATGAATTAGACTCAAGAGGTTCCTGCTTTATCAGAACTGTAGTTAATGATATCAAATTTCCACAATCCATATTGTTGTTCAAAGTTTTTTCTGAATTTAACTGTGCTAAATCTTTTTACATTAACATTTCAGGTCACACCCTGTGATCGATCATCAGGATAATAGAGAGCTGGAGGAAAAAAATGGTTTGTTGCAGACTTAGACAAGCTAAAAAGGAGGGGAGAGAGTGGGGAAGATTACACACAGCTCAAGGATCCAGGTCAATATGATGGAATCAATTAAAATAATGAGTTCACAAGAAAAATAGAGTAAAAATTATAAATTGCTACCAAACTAACAAAGGAGATTCCACAATTTCTAATAAAATTCAACAAGGAAAAAAGTATTAGAAACTAAAATTTGTGATCCGAAACATTGATGCAAAGAGATTTAACACAGTCAAATCCAGAGAAAACTTCAAACAAAACTGTAGTTACCGACATTTTACTTGCTTGATGTACTTTTCTAGAGACCTTTTAGAAAAATCACAATTAAACAAAATTACTTTTTTTCTTGCAAAATAAGACTGCCATCACAAGGAGAACAACTGGCTTATTGTCTTCCTTTGGAGCACCCACTTGACCTCCAAAACTAGCTCACACGGGCTTCACCAAATTCATAGGGTTGCAAAGCATATGACAAAGCATGCAAGCAAGTATTGGATTTGCCTATAGGCTATATTTGCCTGCCTGAAAATTTTATGTATCTCAAGAGTATTACCATCTGCAACCAACCCTAGAAATTCCAACATATGATCTCCCTAACAAACATCATTAAAGCAAATCTCTATGCTTACTGTGTACGACAATCACAAAGGAATCATGCTGATTCGTGATAACAATTGCTGAATTTTATATTGTGTTTATCAAGTAAATTTATCAAACATGCACTCTTATCATTTTGTGAATGTTTACCGACAGATAGTGTTGGAGAAAATAGTTGATTGTTTGAAACAGTTGTTATAGAGAATGGATAAATTATGTCTGATATATTAAGTTGTGTCAGGCTGCCAGCAAATTACATATTATATATTATATATTATATATTATTATATTATATATTATATATATCATATTATATATTATATATTACATAATACATATTATATATTATATATTATATATTATTATATGATATATATCATATATATCATATTATATATTATATATTATATATTATATATTATATATTATATATTATGTATTGTATATTATGTATTATATATTATATAAAAATATGAGAATAATATACAATATAGCACTCGCTTTCACACCAACTCCTTGATATTGTACATTGTTTTATGGTAAATGAAAATTTAAATTTGTAAAGGGACTACTGGAGGGGCCTGAATTTTCAATTCTTAACTTTAACAGTACTTGTATTTGTTAAAACACAATTGTGGATTTTATTCCAATTTTCAAGTTGTGCTCCAAATCAAAAGGGATACTTTGAGAGCCTTGACTTCTGAGACTCGAGTGAAGAAAACATTAACACACAGGTGCATAATCATTTAATGATTGATCATTTTGTTATTAGCTCACTCAATCAACAGTACATGAAGGCTAATTGAGTTCATCAGCATATGGCAATATACCAAAGGTGAAATCAATTCACTAACAAAAGGCATTTATGCTATACATGAGATCAAAGTAAGACAGCAATTCTATATTATATTTAGGGCCGGACAAAAGTGAAAGAAGAGGAAATTTTACTCTTCTAAAAGAGCAAATGCCAATGAAAAGGGGCAGTAATCTGGAAACTTCCAGCTGCATAAAAACTAAAAAGAAAAATCCAATAGTGTATAATAATATTTGCATAAGGAAAGCATAAAGCCCATTGTACCAATACAAAAAAAAATCTGTATGGTGTCAACTCAAATGTTAGTCACTGATTGTTGGGCCACTGGCCAAATCTTTGTTTATCATGCATTGAATGTCATACTTTCAGGTTCAATCCATGTCTTTGTATGACCGGTCAAAGGAATATTCCAACATCAGACAAGGAAAACATCAGAGATTGGATGCAGGAGAGCCCAAAATTGGTGAAGGCAAAAAATTGGCCAAAACTCCCAAAGTGCACTCCATGTGTGTGTTTTCATAGAAACATGAAAATCAAAAAGAATGATCATTATGCTCAAAAGCACGCATTTTAATCAGTTTTGTTCAAAAAAATTGTCAAAAAAAAAAGTTGTCCAAACTGTCCCCAGCTACATGTTTAATTGTCTGCAGATAGATTTCAAAAAACTAAAAAAAAGGCCAAAAGAGCTAGAAGTGTATGCCTAAACCCCATTTGGCCAATATCAAAAAAGTGCCAAAGAGTGAACCAAATGATCCCAAGTGCATGTCATGACAGATTTTGTCCAAAGAGTCTGAAATGTGAAAAAGCGCCCCATATACTTAAGACCATGCATTATAATCCTTTTTTCCCACAAATTGAGAGGACAAATGGGGTCAAGACATCCAAAGCATGCACCTACCAGAGATCTGGACAAAGTATAAATACTGAAAATGATCATCAAACAGCATAACAGCACACACCCAGCAAGGTTTTGGTCAAAGTTTGAATGCTTAGAAATAAAAGAGAAACGAATATTAATGTCCATATATGACCAAAAGTAGGTCAACAAGACTTGAGAGTATACCACTTTACAGTAGAAAGTTTAAGGTTTGGATTCTAAAGAGGCCCATAAAAGGCAAGAAAAAAAGATAAAGAAACAAAAATATACAATACAGCTAAAAAGTACACTCAGTTGCAACTAAAAAGAAGTTTGAAACAATCAAAAGATAATCAAAATGCTAAAAAGTGCACCCAGTTGTAACTTAAAGGCAGTTGACAAGTGGGGAAAAGAAGCTACCACACTTAAAGCAAGTGCCCAACCTCCTTGTGGCATGATTTTGCAAAAAATAGAAAAGCATATGGATGCATCACCTTCATAGAGGCATCTGAATGAAAGAACTGTCATTCTTCACTTAATGCTTCAATGACAAAGGACAAGCATATTGTTCATTGGATAACAGCAGGACTTCAAACGTCGTCAGCGAGTTTCCAGTCATCCCGTATTCAGCAGGTTTTAGATTTATTTTTTGCAGGCTTTTAAAGGTCACATCTTTATGTTGCAATATTTTACAGCAGCTTTGACAAGTTTCTCTTCATCAGACATAATAAGTAGCAGATTTCAGCAAATTTTCAGACAGTTTCAACAGGTTTTTAAAGATTGATTTGCCTCCATCTGCAGCAGCTTTGGCAAGGCTTTGGCAACAGTTCCAAATATAAATTAACAAAAGTTTTACAGAACCTACATATCAAATTAACTTTTCAGCATTCTCATGTCTTCATATTAAGCTGAAGCTGAAGAAACCTATCAAGCAAACACAGGTAGAGAAAAACAAAGAGGGCTACCTGGTTGTTGACATAGCTATCCCTCTTGAGGGAAAAGCAATGCATGAGAGGGTTTCAGAAAATCTTAAGGAAAGAGTCCTTGAGCATGATGAGAGTAAGGCTCCCCTCAAAGCTTAATTTAGTAATTCAAACACCTTTGAGAGTTCATCGCTTGTCTTTTGCAGCCTAAACCTTACTTCTTGTCTTTTGTGCCACAAGTTTTGCATTATAGTGATCGAAAAATGTGACCAAATCAGCTAGTCACTCATGGGAAAAATACATGAGAATGGAATGATAAAATATCATAACAGGATTCACATGCCATTGACTGGTCGATTGCATGCTTTGTTGCCCAGAGAGCAAAAGATGAGGAATGAACTTCAAAGATGTAGCATACTATGATGGATATATGATGGATAGATTCTCCACACATGAGCACTTCATGGAGAAGATCAATCATATTAATGCCATTTGGTGTGGAACCCTGATAGTAAGGTGGCAAGTGCAAATTCGGATCCTCTTTCGGATGAGAGAATTAATACAAGTTTTCAGTCCAGATGCTTGACGATGGAATAACAATATCAAGGGATTGGAAGACTAAGCACAGTGAAATTGAGAAGCATGTTGTCACCTTTGTTACTACCATGCCTTGTGCAATCATTGTGAGAATTGAACCCCTTATTTAGTTTATGTTACTACCATTTCCAATTAAGCACTTTTGTTACTACCATTCCTTGTGCGATCACTTTTATTTTTGTATGGCCATCTTTTGCTTCTCTAATAGTTGCTGACCCACTTTTATTCATTGCAACACCCTACTCCCAACAATATTGAACCCCCTCTCTTTCATGCAAAAGAAGCCCATTAGACAGGGAATTTCACAAGAGGTGAGGGTCATAGTAGATGAGCACATTGCATTACATTTACAATTTCACCCCAATGGACATCCTCTTAACCCAGCTAGATCACCATATTGGTAGGAAATGGTGACAACAATCAATCAAACACCTATAGGTTACACAAGTCCTAAGTATTATAAGTGCAAACCACCTTACATGTAAAAGAAAACAAAAATTGTAGAGACAACTTTACAGCCAATCAAGGACTCATGGTCCAAAACAAGAGTTTCAGTCATTTCTACTAGATGTAAAGATTGCAAAAAAAGCTTGTAATGAATGTCAACGTAGAGTGACCTAAAGGGGTAATGTTCTTGAAGGTAATTGATTGTGAGAGTTAAGTGAAGGATGCAAACTTCACTACCAAAAACCACAGATGTAATAGAGATGGTGGGTGTTGAAAATGTTGTTCAAGTCATAACAAACAATGCTAAAAATTGCAAGGCAGTAAATTATTGTTCAAGGTAACGAACGATCATGTTTTTTGGGCACCATGTTCTATCCACTCCTTTAACTTAGAGATGAAGAATTTCACACAAATCAAGTGGATCAAAAAAAAACCATGACAAGGCTAAGCATATTCAAATGTTTGTAACAAATCCTCATATGTCACAAGCCATTTTCAACTTTCAAGTCCTCCTCAAAACTGGAGTCATTGATGATATGTTCATAAAATAATATATGTCTTAAGATAATTCTAGAATTGCACAGCAGAAGCTAAATATATCACAAAGAGATCCAAGGATTAGTTTAGGGACCCTCACATCAAAAGACTTGGATATAATTGACATTGCTTGAGGACAAGCAATTTTGGTAAGGGTGGACTGTAATAGTTCCTTTTTGAAATGGGATTTAATAATAAACAACAATGATAAAATTAAAATATAAAAGAAAGAAAAAAATTATAAATATAGAATAAAATTAAAAATAACATAACTAGAATTTAGTTAAGTTGAAGGAATGGTCAAAAGGCATGAGATGAAAAGTTTTGACTCCCTCAAACAAAAGATATAAAAGGGAAAAGATAACTTCATTTGAAAGGGGGGAGGAAGGAAGAGCAAAGTGAAGGTGGGAATCAAGAAAGAATTAATAGAGAAGAAAATAAGGTTGTGACTGTCCTAAAGGGTAGACATGATGAAGGGTTGTGACTCTATCAAAAGTTTGTAATTATGAAAGGTTGAGACTTTTCCACAGAGTAAAAATGATGAAGGGTTGTGGCTCTCTCAAAAGGTTGTAATTGTGAAAGGTTGTGCCTCTTTCAAAAGGCAGCAATGATGAAGGGTTGTGACTCTTTTTAAGGGTGGTAATTATAAAAGGTCACACAACTCTTTCAAAGGGCAGACATGATGGAGAGGTATGACTTCTCCCTCATATTGGAAGATATAAAGGGGAGAAGGTTTCATTTGAGGAGGATCCGAGGGAGATCAATTTATAAGAATAATATATTATTCTCAAAGGCAACAATGAAAAGTGGTAACTCAATTCTTATGAAAGGTGGCGACCCTTTCACCAATAATGTATAAAGGAGAAATAATTCCAAACATTCAAGGGACCTATCTATCATCATTCACCAATAAATCAAATCAGCACTCACTCAATCATAACTCATCAATCTATGAATTTCCATTTATTCAATCATCAATCACTAATATATCAAATCATCAAATCAGAGGACATCATTCAATCATCCATCAAACATCAATTGGGAATCAAGGAAACAAACCAACAATCAATTCTACTCATATTCTATGCAACCTATCTGCCTATATTCATTTACAGATATTGATTTCTAAGCACTTAATGCACCCAATCTGATTATATGCATCAATAAATATTGTTTATAATAAGACTGATATTTATACTATATTTCTGCATATACACACGCACACGCATATATATATACCATAATCAATCAAATCTAAGGTTGGAGGAAGTAAGTTAGAGAGATGTGATTTATCCAATCCCCTGAACCAAGTACACCACCCCAAAGTGTTCCTGCCACTTGTGGGCCGAAAGGCGAGTTCACTACCCAACGGATGGAACTGGTAATAGTTGGACGTTCCTGCCGCTTGTGGGATTTTAATGGTTGCGCTCTCTCGGACTTAATTGGGCTGGGCAGTTTACTGTCACCCTTTTGATTTTCCTACCAAGACTAAGTTATGATTAGTTATGAGATAGTTAGTTAGTCATAATGCTTATCATAATCTACTTATTCACAGACTGATGTATTTGTTCACTATTTCACAAAAATGTTAATGATTAATTAAGTTCACTTTAGTATGTTATTGCTGGAAATGTTGCTTTGTGTACAAACAAGTAAATTCCAATTTGGGGACATTACATATAATGCATCAAAAACATTGCTATGTGCCTTGTGACGTGGCAGTTTAAGCCTTCAAAATGAAACAAAATCACATATGCCAATAAATTGTAAAAGGTCAAGCCATATGCAATTCACATCATCCCATGGTGCACAAATACATAGATAATGTGGTGTGCATTCATTGGTGGTACTGAAGGTGCGAAAATCATGCTCATCCTATATGATCTTCACCACATCCAAATTGTCATCAAGATTTCATTTGTTTGTGAGGTTGAATTCAGTTCCATACACCATTGTCATTGCAAGTGTGCGTAAATGTGCAAACAATGTTGTGCCTTGAGTAGTGATGATTTGGGATCATACATCATTAACATTGCAACTAATGTATAAATGTACAGGCATTGCAATGTGCCTTGAGGGATGAAGGTTTAAGTCTAACCGTCATGACAAGCTCCCACATTCACATTAACTGTATAATATCAAGCCATATGCAATTCACATACACCATGCTGCACCGAAGAATTCACACTCATCCTAGATGTTGAGTTTGTATTTTTGTGAAATTGAATCACTCTCAGTCGCCATTGTCATTGCCATGGTGCACAAATGTGCAAACAATGCAATGTGTCTTGGGTGGAAACAGTGTAGAAGATTATATACTGTTGCCATTGCCAAATAATGCATAAATGACAAATGTTGCTTTGTGCCTCGAGGGGTGAATGCTTAGGTCTTAAGATCATGACAAGCTCACACATGCCAATATATTGTAAAACATCAAGACATGGGCAATCCACAACACCTTTGTGCACAAATACATAGATGAGATTGTAACCATGTTAAGCAAATATTCACTCTCATTTCAGATGTTCCTCACCACATTCAAGCTTGTCATCAAGTTTCATATGTTCATGAAGTTAGATTCACTCTCATACACCATTTTCATTAACATGGTGCATAAATGCACAGACGATACAATGCACCTTTGCCATGGTGCATAAATGCACAGACAATGCAATGTACCTTGACTGGTGATGGTATAAGATCATGATAAGCTCACATATGCCCATATATAATAAAACCATATATTATTATATTGTAATGAAAACACCCCAGTGTCTGGCAAACAGTTGGATCTGTGGGAATGATTCTTATTTTCAAAAATATGATGGGCTACTTGGACTATATGAATACTAAGTAGCCAATTAGGTTTGAGATGTGGGATGAAACAATACACCATTTCCATAGCCATACAGTAAATACATAAGCACTGTGGTGTGCCTCAATTGGTGACGATACAAGATCAAGCTGAGCTGACACAACTATAATTGGAAAAACCACCACACATGGAAAAATCACCATCATTTGTACGCACTACTGACATACATGCCAGGGAGACCCATTTTTATACAACATATGGAGCCAATTGCTATCAAATACGCCAATGCCGTCAACACATGGTGCATGCATACATGAGTACCACAATGTGCCTTGACTAATAACAAATTTCAATCCATACACCAATTCCATTGCCACATATTACCCACCCAAAATATAAGGCATTTAACATTACACTACCTTAAGACTTTTAGTACAGGGGCGCTGTTTCAAATCAGGGTAGGGCAGAAAATGGATAAGGATGTAACTATACAGGCATGGTCATGACAAGAAGCAGACATGGGGATAGGATCTACATAAAGGTACACGAGTTTCTCAGTTATTATTCTTCAAAATATTAACCCAGAGCATATTCTGTGATACATGGTACTTGGAAAATGTCTACTCGAGGATTAGAAATCAGAAATGATGGTAAAATATCAACAACACAATTTATCCTAGGCATGCTACTTTTCAACAAACTGGCATTAACTCAAACTATGCAAATTCTTTAAAAATAGCTCAATAGCATTAGAGTGATATCCATTTTTGTGAAAAGATCAGGGGATAATTTAGGGATTTACATCAGGCATCCTTAGCCAATCTGCTTAGTCCAATTGTTCTATTTCTATAAGATCCAACCACACTAGAAAACCTTAATCACATACCCTGTAAAAATGGCATCAATGTTTTATCAGGTACTTCTGACAAGTATCTATTGTACAGGATCATATTTTAAACCTAAGGGCCCTATAGCACCTAGGCTCGTAATCTAGGTCATTTTGACAGAATTATAATTGGTGACAATACAAGATCAAGCTGAGATGACACAATTATAATTGGAAAAACCACCACACATAGAAAATCCACCATCATTTGTACACACTACTGACATAAATGCCAGAGAGACCCATTTTTATACAACATATGAAGCCAATTGCTATCAAATACGCCAATGCCGTGAACACATGGTGCACGCATACATGAGTGCCACAATGTGCCTTGACTAATACCAAATTTAAATCCATACACCAATTCCATTGCCACATATTACCCACCCAAAATATAAGGCATTTAACATTATACTTGCATAAGACTTTTAGTACAGGGGTGCTGTTTCAAATTGGGTAGGGCAGTAAATGGATAAGGATGTAACTATACAGGCATGGTGATGACAAGAAGCAGACATGGGGTCAGGATCTACATAAACGTACACGAGTTTCTCAGTTATTATTCTTCAAAATATTAACCCAGAGCATATTCTGTGATACATAGTGCTTGGAAAATGTCTACTCAAGCATTAGAAATCAGAAATGATGGTAAAATATCAACAACACAATTTATCCTAGGCATTCCATTTTTCAACGAACTGGCATTAACTCAACCTACACAAATTCTTTAAAAATAGCTCAATAGCATTAGAGTGATATCCATTTTTGTGAAAAGATCAGGAGATAATTCAGGGATTTACATCAGGCATCCTTAGCCAATCTGGTTAGTCTAATTGTTCTATTTCTATAAGATCCAACCACACTAGAAAACCTTAAGCACATACCTCGTAAAAATGGCATCAATGTTTTATCAGGTACTTCTGACAAGTATCTATTGTACAGGATCATATTTTAGACCTAAGGGCCCTCTAGAGCACCTACGCTCATAATCTAGGTCATTTTGACAGAATTTTCTGTGGATAATTTTAATTGTATCTAGTAATCAAACTCACAACCACAAGGGTCATGGAACGAATCCAAAGACGATTCATGTAAGACCGAACCTCATAGTCTAGGTCATTTGTCTTAACTTGTTCCTGTAACTGCTTCAAATGATGTTCAGTGCAGCGAACTGGCGATGACATGGAACATGAACTAGACCTAAAGGGCACGCCTTGTAATAGCGAGAGCCCTTATCTCATTCTTTTGCCCCCATATTTTTGTGTGTCTTTGATGTTGTCTCGCAAATCAAATCCACGACCAGAGGGATCACAAATAAAAATAACAAACAAATGTGTAACTATTATGAGAGCGGACCCTGGACCACCTAAGACAAAGATCTAGTTTTTTTTAACACAATTTTTTTGGTGAGTGCTCCTGACCATCGATCCCACGACCGCTTGGCCAATAAACAGCATCTTCTAAAGCAATTTTCCAGACGCATGGATCGCTTATCTAAGGAGGTGATCCGTATTATTTTACAGGGGATCAATTTCCTGGAATTCTCAATACATTGGCGTCGATCTAAAGAATGACAATAACCAACAATATACGTGTACTTCATTCAACAAGATCAGAGTAAAACAAGTTAGAAAGAAACGAATTTGAATAGACAATACCTTGTACTGGGAATTGAGCTCGTCTTTGAACTCGGAGATTTCACCCTTCTTCGTGGTGGAGAAATATCTGGCGTCGTGGCCGCTCATTTTGATGAGGATAACTGTTGATCGTGCCCCTGCTGGTGCTGCAACGGTACCACTAATCTGCTGCAAACAGTCCTGCTGAACAAATTTTCACAAAGTCATTGGCTGCGCCTGTATTCTATCAATATATGTGGATGAATTTAGTATCCTGAAAGAATACGGATGAAAATATTCATAAACCTTATGAGCATTCAGGGGTAAAGCGTGGTCGCTACTTTCATTTCTATTGGGTAAGGTATTTCATTAGTTTTGACCTCATTTATGTTTTGGAGACTTCTATTGCGTTGTACCCGTTACCACTTAATCTTACCACCATTTTATCAACAAGTTGTTCTTAGTACAATTTTGGAGTCTTATATCTAATAATAAGATTTGATTCTTTGTAGATTTATTTAGAATCTGTGAACTTGGTAAATAATAAAAGAGAACTTATTTGAAAAAAAATAATGCATGTATAATAATAAGGTTGAGTGTAGTGTCTTGAGCTAAAAATAATAATGTAAATCTAATTATTAATCTTCCACAAATACTTATTAGTCTAATAAGGATACTATCTAGTCTTGTCATTTAACTAGACCTTAGACAAATTGGATTCAAATTATTGTTAATATACCAACAATTTCGTTAGACTTCAATCAACAATAGCAACACAACATCTAATCTTCTTATTATATGAACAACAAATATAGATGAAGTTCTCACTCTCTTTTTTTATTACAATAATGACTATATTGCATTCAAATGATTATGGAACAACATACAATTCATAAAAATAAGAATAGAAAATCAAGTTAATGTAATACAACCAGAGTTTGAAGCTCAAATACGAATTATATATGAGATTGCCCTCCAAAATCACTAATATTCCCATCATAGGATTCACATGCCCAAACACAAGCACTCAAGATGGATTCTAAAATGAATTTGATAATTTGTAGATTATCTTCTTAGATAAGAACATTCATTCTTTTATATCCTCCACAAACAAAACAAGTTAGCCACTATTTGCACTTGCAACTAAAATTTTGAGTAGTGGTTGTGAATGGGAAAGATTCTACTTTCAAAGTGATGATGAAAAAAAATAGACTATTAGAAATAATATGACATGTGCAAGGAAGTTAGGAGGGGAACAAAGGCATAGGAAGAATATTAGGGATCTAGGGCCAACCATATCATAAGACCTCAAACTATAGGATAGGGCATTGAGAGTTCAACAATGTAATGCCTCACCAAGGAACTCTCGAAATATAGGGTAAAACATGCAGTCAATATATATTATTTTTTCAATAATTACATTACAAGTACAAAACATAGAAACAAATGCATAAGTAATTAACTAATAACAACGATCAGTCCACAATCATGCACAAGCGAAAGTCTTCACACACCTCGACCAAGGGTTCCAATAAAACTCAACTAAGCAATTAAGAGGGAATATACATGTTCCTCGAGTTGCCTCACAAGGGCTCAGACAATGTCCAATAAGCTACCAAGAAACCAATCAGATAATAACACATAATTATCAATAGAGGAGACTAGGTCAATCCTTAGAATCTATCTAAACAAAGATTCATTTTTAGGGATGATAGAAAAGTGTTCCTACAATAATTAAGCATACAATGTTCATTGATCTACTAATCAATGCACAAAAATCACAAGGAAACATCATAAAAGTAAACACAAACAAGCTCGCAAGCAAACGAGGCTCAAAAACTAGCTGACAAATCCAACCAAGCGTATGCACTAAAAGGACATAGGCACTAAAGTAGAAATCTCATGCACTTAGACCCCAAAAGGCATGCTTCAAAGATTGAGAAGTCTCAAATAGAGAGTGTATGCACCAATTACCAAGCTTGTGCGCTAAAATACTAAAAAGGCCTACAAACGCTAAATAATCTCACCTACAACTTACGGACGCCAACACATGGCTAATAAGCAACTAATTCACATTGGTCAGTACCAAATACACCAAATCAAGAATAGAACATACCAATAAAATCAATATAAATAAGATTACATTATATCCATCAAAATGTGATAACATAAAAATACAAGTGTTGAAAGAAAATGCATAAGGATAGAGAAGAGCACAATGTGCTTGATACTAGAACCACTAGATCTAGTCCACCACTTGTATGTCGGTCCCCAATAGTGACATGTCACATCACTCAACCATGTGGTACTCTCAGGACCATTCTACCATGCTCACTACGATAATCACATGGCCCAAACAAGCACAATGCACACAAAGGAAAGTAAGCTCACACACACCGTACAAGTGCACACAATCCAAAAGTGGCATAACAAACCCAATGCAATCTCACAGACTAAAAGATACCAAGTCCCATAGACACAAGGTCACTACTTATACTTAAATAATGGTTTGATGCAGAGACTCGATAATGGGAGTGTCATCACATGGCACGTGATTATATGTGGTGGAATGTGGACCTCTAATCCAACTACACACGCAACATGGTCATTACTCACATGATCGAATTACAAGAGAGAGTATGCATTACTCAATCTGAAATCCATCGTGAAGCGACTTATTGCCTCCTATGTAGACAGAGTGTTTAATTACTCTCAGAACGAGAGCCAACAACCATAAGACCAGTTCTACAATGGAGGATTTTCAAAAGCTATAATGATAAGCAAAAATTGAAATTAAACTAGAATGAGTGCAATTTTAATCTAAGATGCTTTGAAAGAAATATGATATTAATCTAGATAGCTTGGAAAGAAAATATGAAGTGCAGATTATTCTAAAGAACTTGAAATAAGATATGAGATTAAGCTAAGAACAAATAAACAAACTAAGTATCATGAAAATGCAATATTAAACTAAAATGAGAAAATTATACTAAAATGCAATAAAAGCTTTGAATTAATGAAATTGAGACACAAAAATACTATAGTTCAATTACTCTCAAAAATTGCTCCCTTTGAATGAAGAAATGAGGCTCATTAAATAGAAAAGCTCGGGAAGAGAATGAAGGGGTTCTTGATTTGAAACTCCTGACCCTTCATTCCCATTTGAGACAAAAATACATAAATTACTTAATAAAAGAATGGAAAATGCCACACAGGGTGACCTTTCGAATATTATGAATTGTTAATTCAAAAATGAGTGTCCATTCAAATAACAAGTAATTATTACTTCCTTTTCATGTATATTAGCCAAATGGGGTGGGTTTAATTTAATTTAAAGCACTTAGGACTTTAGAATTAAATTAATTTATCATAGGGGTAATTTAGCTAATAAAAGTCGAAGACTTTAGGAATTAATTTTAATATTTGATTAATGCAATTTAGGGTTTTTGCAATTGACATCAAGTCGAATTAAGTCAGGTAGGAGAGAGAAAATTGCCTAGCAAAGTAGGACTTTGAAGATGTAAAATTGATGAAAATGCACCAAAATTGATTGAATTTATTAGGTGCCAATTTTGGGGTATTACATTTGCCCCTCTTTGAATTGATGTGCGAACAACATGTTGATTCAAAGAATAGTCTGAAGTGACGGATGACAAGAATTTCGGAAGTCTAGATTAGGTTTCCAAGACACCGATCAGAAAGAAGCATGATTTTTTGAATTCCAAGTTAGATTGTGAAGACAACGGTCTTGAGAGAAGACGAGAATCGGGGTTAGGTTGCCCCAATGCCTAGAATGAGATTCAGATGCAAACTTAGGACTATCTCCAGAATCGGGGTTAGATTGCCCCTATACGAAGCTTAGCCCTCTGAGACCCGGGTTAGATTGCCTAGATAACGGTCTAAAAGAGATTTCGAGAGCCATCTTCAAAATGAAGCTTGACTCCTAGGAATTAGGGTTAGATTGCCCCAATACCTAAAAGATTTCGAGAACCATCTCTAGAATGAAGCTTGATTCCTGAGGATCCGAGTTAGGTTGCTCAGATACCTAAAAGATAGATGACCAGATAGCAAGATGCGAGGCACCGAGATGCCCCTAGCAATGAGAACTAATGATTTAGATCAGACTGATTCAAGAATTGATTCGACAAGATTCAAAATGATGCAATCATCTTGCCCCCTCAGGAGCGAAATCGAAAGATGACATAAGAGGGATGATTGACAACAAGAGGTTGCAGAGCAGAAGCAATTAGATTAGATTCGAGAAGCTGCAAAAGCAAATCGGAGCAAAGCAGAGGTCCTGTTGACCAAGTTTGACCATGGTTGACCAAATTTGACTAGAGTTGACTTTGATGAAAAGAGCAAAAAAAATTGAGAACATGATGCAAAGATGAGGGTCTGGCAAGAAGACGACGCTAGAAGACTGACTGCACAAGCGTCCAATCCCAAAGGGGTCCCAGAATTTAGAACGCAATTTTGAGCTATCTAGAGATGTTAGATTTCAATTTTGATCCCGAAAATGGATTTAGAGTCGTCGAATTAGCTGAGGGTGCAATTCTCAGGTAAAATAGAGCACTTTTGAAAATTAGGTCAAAAGCTATATAAGGCCTAGAGGGGTCATTTTCAATTCATTATTCACCTTTGTCTTCTTGTGATTTTGAGCTCTAAGAGAGAAATGGAGGTTCTTTCACTGCATACACACTGATTTAAGCACTCTCGACAACACGCCCAACTAGCAGAGTATGACGCACCTGTAAGTAGTCGATAAACCTCCTTGCATTTCAATTTGTAATACTTTTTAGGTCAATTTAGGGTAGATTTGACAACTTTTAGGTCGTGTTCTTCCAATCTCGCGCAAGGAAGTAGTTTCCTCACGCCGGCCTAGGTCTCCCTTTGCACAAGGAAGTAGTTTCCTCGAGCCAGTTAGGTCTTCTTTGCGCGGGCTCTACCTGGAAGCTCGCGCAAGCTGAAAGGTGGTCCCGCACGAGATTGTAGCAGTTCGCACAAGGTCGAGTCCTATCTCGCGTGAGAAAATAGTTTTCTTGCCCAAAATGTTGTTGCAAAGTTTGAAGTCTTTTGCCAAAATTTGTCAAATTTGCGTAAAATCAGCCAAGTATAGTGTCACAGAGCCATGTCTAGGATAGATGTCTTGTTGCATTTGTTGTCGTTGTGTTGAAAAAGCCATCATATCGAGATACTGATCCAATGTCATCGCTTGCTTTGCAGGTTGACTTCCCCGATGTTGCCTTCAGGATGCATCATCTCGTGATTACCACCCTAGTGCAGAGACTAACAGATGCAAAGAGTTCTCATATTAAGGGGCTCGGTTTGGGATTCTTGCGTGATTTACCTGACATTCGGGGAAATCACGGTCTTCTTGGTGCATTGGTAGAGCGTTTCCATTCAGAGATGAACACTTTTCACTTCTCGATGGGGGAGATGACGGTGACTCCCGAGGATGTATACAGGATCCTGTGGATACCAGTCCATGGTGCTCGAGTAGAGTACAAGACACAGCCATGGCAGGGTACAATAGCTTTGAGGATGATCTTCAAGGATGATCTAGTGATGGGTCGGGCCATCTCCTGGGATGATTTGATCAGTAGGCATGGTGGCGCTCATCCATTTACCATTATTCTTGCTATGTTTCTGAGTTGCTACCTTGTTCCAGATTGGGGTCAGCATGGTCTAGAGTGCGCCTGGGGCACAATTTTGTGGAGGATGTTGGAGAGCCCAGTTGTTAGGTTCGGATGGGGCAAGTGTATGTTAGCCCACATGTATCATGAGATGCATGAGATAGTATATCGCGGTGTGAGGATGATGGCGGCAGGAGTCTTCATTCTTCAGATCTGGTTCTAGGAGCATCTCCCTGTTTGCAGGCCTATCTATCACGACACACAGCAGTAGCTTGAGCCGTATATTTACAGGTATGTAGGTCCGATGACCCAGTCTCTACTGGGTAAGATGGAGCAGTGGAGAGGATAGCTGGATGACATGGTAGCTGTAGTATGGAGACCTTGGGTGGCTACAGAGCCATGGGATGATTCTCAAAGAGAGCTCTCACATATGTTTGTATCTCATCCACTGATTGGACGTAGTGTCACCATCATCGAGAGATTCCTGGTTACACGCATCCTGCACTAGTTTGGTAGGTAACAAAACATATCACAGGAGTATTTCCCCTACGCTCACTTCTCCGATGAGGAGAAGAAGGGGTGGCATGCTAGATTGGATCCAAGGCAGTGTGTTATAGAGGCATGCATTCTAGCAGTGCGATGGGATTACATGGTGGGTGTCACCAATACAAGGGTGACACCTGCATATAGGGATCAGTTGATTGCATGTCCTCATCCAAGGTTCACAGATCCTATTGGTATCGGGGCACAGCAGGAGCCTGCACAGCAGCAGCAGGCACCAGATCAGCAACCACCAGCCCAACAGCCACTAGCCCAGCAACCACTAGTTCGGCAGGCTACACAACAAGGATAGCAGCAGTAGAGAGTATTGAGACCCCAAGCAGGATAGATTAGCATCCTTGCTAGGATGATGGGCTCAGATGCAGGAGCTAGGAGCAACGAGGCCCAGCATAGGTCCACCAGGCAGTGGACAGGTGATACGTCGCAGCAGGCACCACTAGATGACGATACTAATATGCCTAACATTCTAACAGGAGTAGGTACATCACAAGCTGCAGGAGGTTCTCAGGAAGAGCTTTGAGAGGGTATGATATGTCCAGCGGGAGCGCGATGACTACCACACTCAAGTCATCAGGGAGGAGACCCGAGTAGCTGACAGGGATGTTGAGATCAGGCAGCTACGGGAGGAGCTAGCACGATCGAGGATTGAGACCAGATATGAGGCTTCTCAGGTAGCTTATTGCGAGGTCATTCCAGATCTGTAGGAGCAGGTGCCACCTTTTGCTAATTATGATGGAGCTCTGCAAGCACCTCCACTAGCACCCCCACAGGCACCACCACAGGCCCCACCACGGCAGGCACCATAGGCACCTCCACAACGGCCGATGCCCCTACCCCAGAGACCATTGCCACCACCTCCTCCAAGTGGTGTAGGACCTAGCTAGCACTTTTGATATATTTGTACATTGTAGCCCATTTTTGATATTGTGCTCGAGTAGCACCTTCTCTTTTGTACATGACATTATTCGAGATATATATATATATATATATATATATATATATATATATATATATATATATATATATATATATATATATATATATATATATATATATATATATATATATATATATATATATATATATATATATATATATATATATATATATATATATATATATATATAGATATATATATATATATATATATATATATATATATATATATATATATGAGATTGACAGTTTGATATCATTGTACTTGTTGTTATATTGCTTTGGTATTGATGTTTATGAGATGTTTTATGTACTTGGATGTATGGATAGAAATGTATGAAATGCACATGCTTTATTTTATGATGATGCAGTGATAGATGGATAGAATGTATGCATATGTGTAATGTATGATTTGAGTTATGCTTATAGTGGATGCACATGTATATGTAGATGCAAATGAATTTATGGATGCAAATGGAAATGAAATGAAAATGCAATGAATATGTAATGTATATGGTACTAATCATCTCATGCAGGATTGTCGCAATATATGACAGGTACTAATCAAAGAGATTACGCGCTGAAGATCAAGAGCGAGGACTGGACACTTGTGCAGCCAAGATGAAATTGGGACAAAAGATGAGAACCTTCGATGAACAAAAGCAATCAAGAGAGCAACAAGATATTGTCTCAAATCCAAGCTTAGCATGAAAATGCAAGCCTACGCTAAATGTAAGCCTAGAATGAAAATGCAAGCCCTAGGACTTGGTTGTTGGACTCACCGTATTTATCATCATCAAGTTCGTTTAAGCACGGGATGATCATAAGATGTCATACAATCCTCACTAACATTGCAATTATGAGAATATGAATATGACATAAGTCTTAGATTTGTCGGAATGAGGTGTAAGCATTAAGGCACAAGAAGCCAGAATGACCTGAACACCTATTCCTTTTGATTTAGCAAGTTAACATAAGCATCAAAGCACGATTGCTAGAATGACCTGAATGTTTCTTGCAAACAAACACACCAGACACACAAGAGTTCCTTATTTTTCCAAAGAGTGCTCGTAGTGACCCTTACATTCACTTAGCAGGACGAGCATTAGCAATTTTACTCGTAGCAGAAAGAAGTCACACAAAATAGACAAGGAGAAGAACCAACCTCACCAAAGCGTCCATATAAAAGGAGTCAAGGTACGCATGGCCATCCAATATGAGATGAAGGCTCTTACAAACGGACACCCCTCTTAGATAGATTCTTTGGATCATTGGAACTAAACCAGCAAACAGAAAGCAAAGGAAAGATCATGCCCCTAGTCTTCGCATTTCTCAGTCAAGAAAGACGTCTTAGATTCACTCAAGGAGAAATAATAAAGCAAACAAACAAACAAGCAAAGGAAAAGCTCAGCATGCTTCAAAGGAACGCAATATTAGTTTTCAGTTTCAGTTTACGTTTGTGTTCAAGCGGATTGAAGTTGAATCGAAAGCAAACAACATTCGAAGTCTCAATGGGATAGCGACAGTAGGCAGACGCAGTGAGAACCACTGGTGACCGTCGTGAGAGACAAAGTCTCAAGAAGATATTAGAGTGCAAACCAAGTATCAGCAAACAAATGCAGTGAGAACCACTGGTGATCAATACAAGGAAGATTCTTGAAAGAGAGAATAAAATGCGAGTGAAACATCAGCAGGCAAACACAGTGAGGACCACTGGTGACTGATGTAAGGAAGAGATCCCAAAAGAGAGAGGTTCGAACAAGAGCTAAGTATCAGTAGGCAGGCATAGTGAGAACCACTGGCGATCGATACATGAGAGATCCTCAAGGAGAGAAATCTCAAAAGTAGATAGGCATCAGCAGGTAGACACAGCGAGAACCGCTGGTGACCGATGCACAAACAAAACTTCTAAAAGTGATAGGACAATGCCCCCTAGACTAGGAAGATGCCCCCAAGTGTGAACTAGTTCCAATCCATGAAGAGTCGAGGAAAATCTCAAAGATAATTGAAAGCGAGTGCATGAGCTGGCAAACTAGAGTAGGAAACGAACTAGAAGCAGGAAACACACTAAAGCAGGGAAGCGGGAAAGTAGACTAAAGTAGGAAACTAAAAGCCAAGCGACGCTGAGATGAGATGCAACTTCAGGAAACAAGAGGCACCTATTTACTAGGTTTTCACCATCTTGGCAGAGATTCTATTTTTGCTACCATGACGCCTGTTTACCAAGTTTTCATCAATGGCACATTTTCTTCTTTTTCAAATTTTTTGTACTTTTCTCTTTTTTGTATTTTTTTGTATTTTTGAATATTTCATTTTTTTGTATTTTTGATCTTTTGATTTTTTTGGGGGGTATTTTTTGAATTTTCAATTTTTTTTATTATTATCAAGGTGCCTGTTTACCAAGTTTTCCCCAAGATAATAGATACATCAAAGCGCCTGTTTACCAGGTTTTCACTAAGATGATCATTTTTTCAGGACATTTTGCAATTTTTAGGATTTTTGCAATATATCATTTTTTGGGATTTTTTCAAGACTAATAAGTATGTACATGAACATACAAGCAATGCCTTGGCTGTAGAATTTCTTCAAGTGAAGAGTGTTGATAGGCTCTTTGAGCTGTTCTCCTTTAGTAGTATCTCTGAGAGCACAATATTTTGTAGTAGTAGTCCACTGAGAAGTTGTAGAATCAGAACCAGTAGCATCCAACTATTGAGAGATCCATGGTCAAGGAAAGATCACTTAAGTGAGACCCACAAATATCCTCGTAGATGTATCTTAACTCTTTATCAGATTTCCCACGCTCTAAACGCTTAGGGAGAGTAAGTTCTAGTTTCTCTTAATCACATCATTAGCAATGAGGAGATGTTGATATGCACTTTGGGACAAGGCAAGATGGAGTGAAGAGGGTAAAATATGAGAGGCAAGGGTGATGGAATGGAGGGAAGTATGAGAATTTTGGAAGCTCGAATGGCAACTTTGATTTTCCTTTTGGAATCCACATAGCTTTTGATTTTTTTCTCTTTTCTTCTTTATGTTGAGGTGCTTTTGATGACAATGCTTGTAAGTGGATTTCGAGATCCATTTTTGCTTTTGATTGTCTTCTTCTCTTTGAGGACCTTTGTGGTTTTTTGAACACCTCTGTTGCTTTTTTTTTGTAGTCACATGTCAATTAGATGGGACATGGTGACCTTGAGATATGAGTGGATTCTTATTATTTTTGTTTTTATGTTGCACATCCAAGTTACTTCCAAAAGAATCGGGAATGGTGGATGAAAGAGGCTTGTATGACTGGTTTAGGTGGAGAGATGGAGATGGAAAGTGGATGAGCCACTTATCTTAGGGAGGAGGGGGAGGATGAGTAGTCAATGGGATGGGCTCAAGTGCAAAGATATCAGCATCATCCTCATCGTTCATGAATGAATCAGATAGATCAAGAAAGTGATCATCCATAGAACATTGTCGATTGTGAGTTGTCCTAGAAGATTCAAATAAGCTTGGAGGAATATTATGTGAGCCTAACCAAGATAACCTATTCTGAGAGTTAGGTCCCCTTTCAGGTGGAAATAGTACGTGAATAGGAACCATTTCAGTTTTGGATCTACCAAGTTTCCACGAAGCTGTAATAGGATGGGATCTTACATACCCATGATTTGTTGGAGCAGTATAAATACAACTTGGAGCCATAGGAATGATCTCCATAGGAGGGTGGAAAGGATCATCATCAGTTTCTTGATCTGGAGGATTAGAACTTCCTCCTCCTTTAGAGTTGGTAGGAGTAGCATCTTTGTATACAACATCAACTGGTATTTATGTAGTAGCATCTGATATGGAGTCCCATTCATATTTCTTTGAGTTCATTTCATCATGGTGACACTGTTTGATGTAATCAGCTAGAGATATAGTAGGAGGCAGATCTTCTTTATTGCTATCATCTATCACAAGAAGTGTTTCTTCAATAATAGGATCTTGCTCAATAGCAGAAGTGGAGTAATCTAGAATAGGCATACCCCGAGGCATACCCAATATAAGGGAGACATCAGCTAGTTTCCCCCATTCAGTATGTGTGCCATTAGAGTCAACAGTAGTAGAAGTATGTTCAGTAAAGTGGATAAAATCCTCCTGATGAGGACCAGGATCATTTTCTTGAGGCACTTGAGAAGCTAGATAGGATTCGCCTTAGTAGTCTGAATTAGGATTTTGAATATTCAAGAGCCTTTCATGTGTCATAGGCTGGATCTTTATGTCTTCATTATCTGAATCCTTGTATGAGTGAAAGCTACAGCTAGGTTGATCAAGCTCATGGCCCTGATAGCCAATACCAAATATGTCTTCAGAGGGCCTCTCATAGGAGTGTAGAGATGGAGGAAGAGTTGTTAGTAACAAGATGGACTCCATCTGATATTCCCCCATGCCAATATCTTTGATATGTAGGATCTTTTCTATCTCTTTGAGTTTAGCATCATAAGATTCTATAAATTCATCGTCGGTCGGGACAAAGCTATCACCAAATTATGTAAGCATTTTGCAAGTGAGTAGGGGAGCATTATGTGGATGGCTCAGGGAATGATCACCTTCTTCGAAAAAGGAGAAATAATGAGGCAAGGTCAAATGACCCACCATAGATTGAAACCGGTCGCGATTGAGATCTTTGGGGATGTTTGCCTCAGTGAGGGCTTTATCCATAGATAGTTTTGGTTTGGATGTCGAAGGCTCGGGACCTTTGAGCGCAATCTTTGCATGAGATTGAGGGATAGCATTCGCACAAGCTAGAGACTATGCGGAGTTACAAGAGGGAGGTGCAAGGCCTCACAAGACAAATGGGGCTTTGGGTTTAGGAGCATCTTCGCTCCCTAGAGTAGTGGTCACGTCACAGTATTCAACATCAACAGGTTTGATCACATTGATGACAATGTCGCTAGTATCGTACATATAGTTGACCATATTGTTGGTTATACACACTAAAATGGTGCACTTCTATGAACCATTACATGCAAGGTTGCTCAAGAATGAGGCCTCACAAAGCGGCTCATAGCTCTCTATGCATGGAGTTGCAAGATTGAAAATTGCTCTCAACTAGAGCTATGAACTCATGACCTTGCTAGTCAACCACACAATGAGAGATTCAAGTGAAGACAAGGGAAACAATGCCAATATCTCAAATAATCAAATATGCAATGCAATGCAAGCTATGTGATGATGCAATCTAAACTATGAAAGGAAAGTACAAACTATGCTATGAAAGGGAAGAACAAGTGTTACAAATCCTTCCTATTTAGACTATGTGAGATTAATCTATTGCATAAAAGGAAATCTATACTAAGAATGCCATGATCATGCAACTATGAAAGCAAATATGCAACTAAATGATGAAAACAACAAGTCTTCAATGTCTTCAAAAACTCCAAATGCACCTAAAACCTGCAGCATAACAATAGCATAAAACAAGTGGATATGCAAATGAAGGAGAGCTCTCCTTTTATAAGAAATGAGGTGAAATGGACCATGGAGATTAAGAGGCAAAAAGTCTTAATCAGCGGTGGAGCTTTGAAAGAGGAGCAATCCATGTGCACACATATCCTCCAATGAGAGTGAAGTGTTGACTTTTGAGCCTCATGTGAGACAAAAAGTGTTTTTTTCCTTTTTGTAAAATAGGAATAATGCTTTATTTGTGCAACTTAGGATAAGAGGAAAGTGGGGGATTTTTAGTTAATCAAAAGGGGAGGAAATATTCCTTTTAATCAAATAAGGACTTAGGATAAATGGTTAGCCCATAGGATAAAAATCTAATATATGATCGAATTTAAGACTTGATCAAGAGATTGATAATGTTGAAAATATTGATTAATGATCAAAATGATTCAGGATTGATAAATTGAATAAATGGGGCCCAAAGTCTAGGCGACCATTTTTGGGTGCATACATTTTCCCCTCTTTGACTAATGTGTGATCGATTTGGGAACACATGTAGTCAAAGAAGAATTGAAGTGTGAGATCGATCTGGGATCACAAAACAACTCAGATGTGAGGTCAATTCGGGATCACATCCGAACAAAGCATAAACAAAGGCCTTTGAACATGAGGTCGATTCGGGATCACATTCAAAGTAAGAGATAAGAATCTCAAATTTGAGCAAAGGCTCACAAAAGATGTCTAAATCAAGAGCATCAAGATGATCAGGGATGAGAATCCCATAGGTACTGCCCCCTCGGAGTCGAAATCGAAATCAGAGAGAGGAGAACAGCGAACTAATAAAGATTTGATCAAATCAGCATGAAATCACAATCGAATGTATAGGTCAATAGGGTAACCATTAGGCAATAAAACATGCCCCAGCCTGACTGAAAAGATGTAGTCAAACGTGAGAAATGAGGGAATGGAATAAATATGAATGAAAGACTAGAAGGTTGGAAGACATGGAAATGAAGAAATGATGATGGCCCAACAAAGATCAAAAGATTAGGCCTCAAAAGATCAGCCAACTGTGTAGAAGGGGGGAAGATTTGGAAACACAACTCAGATTTCAATTTTGAGTCTGAAAATGGATAGAAAATGATGTGATATGAAAGATCAGAAATGAAAGATATGATCAAGAAGAATCAGAAAATGAGCACAGTTGACCAACAGGTCCACGTAAGATGAAAAAAAGGAGAGCTCTCTCCATATGCAAGGTGCAGAAACTAAACTAACATGAACCTAGAAATGCAAGCTACTATGAAAGTGGTTGACTTGCAAGGTCACAACGCTTATAGACATCTAATTATCATCATCGAGCGTTATTGGTAGTGTCGTAAGATCATACAATGCACACTAGCATAACTATGTGGATATGAATATGATCTTTATCAGATAGAAATGTGGAAATCCCATCTAGGCATCAAAGACATGTAGGTCTAGATGACTAATGCAATGAGATCACCTAAGTTTGATATGGCAAGATTATGCTTGTATCAAGACACATGAAAGTCAGGATAACTAGAAGCATGCACTCACAAAACAATCAAGGGTAATACCTTGTCAATCCATAGTGTCAAGTAGGACCAGCATAAATGCTCATGACAATTAGGATCAACAAAATATACCCACAAGCAGATAAAGAAAGAAAACATGTTCTCATTCCCTCAGTCTTCTAGCTATGCATCATCGAAAACTTCTCAGGGAGAGACCACTCATCAAAGAAATCCTCATAGACAGCACACAAAGAAAAATAAAGTCATCATATCATCAGCGAGTTGATTGTTTAAGTGCGTGTGTTGGTCATAGAGTCAAACTCTGAGTATCATATCCGCTTAGCGAGAAATATCACATCATACGAGACTGTTGGGTAAGACACCTGATAAGTGTTAAGAAACACTCGACGCAAGGGTAGTGTTGAAAAACACTGTTTGGGGTGGTGTTGAAAAACACCTGTTGTGAAATGCCCCAAGAGACAAACGCACCTAAAGGACCTATGCAAATAGGTATGCCCCCTAAAAAAAAATAAAGACCAATTCTAGACCAAGTCAAATAAGGTCAAGGCATGATGGAAAGTGGCTAAGTGTCGAGAGCACATGCTAACAAATAGGGGTGCAAAGGCCTCAAGTAGCGCCTGTTTCCAAGTTTTCACCACTTGGATTTATTGCAATTTTTTTTCTTTTTTTCTTTTTTTTGGATTTTTTGCTACCAAGGCGCCTATTTCCAGGTTTTCACCAAGGCACTTTTTCTATTTTTTGAATTTTTTTATTTTTTTATATTTTTTCAGCATCATATATCAATTTTTTTGGTATTTTTTCAGGATCCATAAATATGTACAAATGATGCCCCCAGATAGAAATGGGCATCAAACTCCAAAGCAAGATCACATCATGTAGTCCCAATGTCTAGGAAGGTGAGGGACAAGATGGATCACCAAGCTGATGAAAGAGATGGAAGACATGAGAATGAAGGAGAGTGAAGGGAAGAAATCCTCAAGGTCAAACTCTTCAAGAGTACCCAGGCTAGGGAAAAAATTGTTGTCATGTAAAGCGCATTTGGACAAGCAATGAAAGGATAGCATAGGATAAGCCTCAAAAGTGTAATGAAAAAGAAGGAAGGAATGCAGTCCAAAGGAGTAGACATGTCAAGATGCTTCATAGCATCGTGTTTTACTTCTTTTCTTTTTTTTTATTAGATCAAGACCAAAGGGGAAAAAGACAACGAAAGGCTAGAATGAATGGAGGAAAATGAATATGAAGGCTAAACATGAAAGGAGTGAAAGCAAGATCATTGTAAGATAGCTCACAAGATAGCTAAATATTCAATTATAGGTCAACATTGTCAAGATCAAAGAGAGAAGATGGAATGGATGAAATATGTAGAAGAACTACGCATGATGCCCGATTGTCAGGTTTTCATCATGGTACTTATCCAAGGTGCCACAAGAGAGTGGTTTTCACCATAGGATGAATTTATTTCTCTTTACTTTTGCTACCAAGGTGCCTGTTTCCAGGTTTTCACCATGGCACATTTTCAATTTTTTTATTTTTATTTTTGCTATTTTTTGAATTTTTTTATTTTTTTAATTTTTTTGGAAGAAGGCAAGCTTTTTAGCTAATGCTCCTTGAAAGGATAAACCATGATATGCCAAGGATTCAAAATGATATGCTCAAAGATGTTGAAGGGGAAAAGAAGACGTAGAAGGAATAAGCAAATGAAGAAAAAAATGATAGAAGGTAGAAGGATAATGAATGGAAGGAATGTGAAAAGGTAGATGGAAAGAAAGGTAAGATCAACGTCAATACACACCTTGAAGGGTGGCGAGAGGATGGAGGAAACATGAACCATATTCTAGTCCAAGTGCGAACCATATTCTGGTTCATTATTGCTATCTGACTCTTCGAAAAGAGGATTGGTGTGCTTGTTATAATTCTCAAATGTGAATGGAGAAATACGAGAAGGAATATGGCAAATGTTTAGCAGAGGTTGCAGTTTAGGCACATGGAATGGAAGAATGTTTTTGGAAAAAGATGAAGTGGAAGCCTTTGGAAGCTTGAATGTCAACTTCACTTTTTGTTCAACATTAGACTCTTTCAAGAGAGACTTTGGAATCCATATAGCCTTAGGCTTTTTATTTCCTTTTGATGACTGAGAGAGAATATCTTCAATGATGGATTTTGGAACCCATACTTGTCTTGTAGTTTTCTTCTTAGATATCTCTTTCGACTTTATGCCCCCATGTCGACTAGAGGAGACATGGTGATCTTCTTTTTTTGATGGATTCTTGTATTGCTTCTTTTTCTTGTTTTGAACATTCAACTTACTTCCAAAAGACTTGGGACTTGTGGAAGAAGAAGGAGGATATGATTGGTTTAGATGGGTGAGTGGATGAAAGGGATTCAAGGGTATGCATCTATGTTGATCTTGAGGAAAGATAGGAGATGGAGGGATGTAAGGACCCAAGATGGATGATGAATTAGGAGAGTTAGGAGGGGAAAGTAAAGGGACATAAGGGCCCAATATGGAAGGAAGACGTGAAGCCCTTAGCAGTGGTGGAGGAGGTCCAAGGATAGATGTGAAAAATGCAAAAGGATAATCATTAAGTTCATCAGCATCTATATGACAACCAAGGATATCAACATCTTTAGAGTGAGCATTAGAATTTTCAACAGGATCATGCACATCTTGAATATGAGCAGTTTCTTTGATAGGATCATTCGTAACTTGCAAAGATTTAGGAAGAGCAGAAAGTGGAAGTGAACATGGAGTGGTAGAACAAGAAGATGGAAGACTTTGATCTTGACAAGTTGCTTTGGATAGCATAAGTGCATCATTTTTTTCTTGATTTTCAATAGGCTTAACATCAGAAGTAACAACACCATTTTTAATAACCTTAATGGAAACATCATCTTTGGAAAGCGCAAGTGTGGTAAGGTTATTTTGATTATCAATAAGCTCAATAGTGTAAGTAGTAGCTTGATCTTGCTTAGGAGATGGTGGAATGAATGCGAAAGAGCATAGAGGATCAAAAGAACCATGAAGCAGATCAGAGACATCATGAAAAAGATTGGATGACATGGAGGGTTCTTGATCTTGATCTTTTTTTATGTTCTTTTCTTTATCATTTTTAGAGTCCTCTTGACATGGAGCCACTTCTAAGGACAAGGAAGCATGTTGGGATTGTATGGAAGACTTTTGAAGAGGTGGTGAAGGACTAGCTGAAATAGGCATTATAGCGGATGAAGGCTTAGGCTCTTTAGGTTCAACATTATTGAAAGTATTTGCAGCCAAGTGAAGGTTATCTTGAGTATCTTTAAGAGGTGGCCCTTGAGGATAACTATAGGGAACCGCATGGAAAGTCTTAGGATCTTTGTTGGATGAAGGATTTGTGCTCTTAAGGCTCCTTGAAGGCTTTGTGAAAGATTTGGAAGACTTAGCAGCTTTAGGAGATGTGTGGATATTGGAGGAAGTAGAGGATGGAAGGGGACCATCACAAGACAAAGGTTCAGCATTAACATGATCTTGCTGGAGAGTGTAATCTTTATTTTTAGCATAAGAGTTTTTAGACAAGACATGCTCATAGTATCTTCGTTTATAATCAGCACGGAAAGCTTTCTCTTCCTCAATAGAAGTAGATGTATCATATTGTTCACAACAAATATCATAATTTCTCTCAAAATCAGAATCATATGGATCACCATCACAATCTATCCAATAGGATGACCCTTTAGTAAGCCTAAGCACACGACGACGAGGACTCTTAGGAATAGAGGTGCCATAAGTATTGCTACATTGTCCATCATCATAGTCATCATAGTCATCATAGTCATCAAAGGTAGGTGTGTCACTCTTTGTGGAAGAGACATCACAAGGACTATCATGTTGCTCTTTATGGTATGTCTTCTGAAGAGAAGTAAGACTCTTAGGAGAAGTAGAAGAAGAATGAGATTGTGAAGAAGAGGAAGGTGAAGACCTAGTGGAAGAAGAATACTTGGATGATGAGGAATTTGAATGATGTTTAGAAGAGTCATGATAAGATTTGGAAGATGAAGAATGTGAATAGTGTTTAGAAGAATCATGATAAAACTTAGAAGATGAAGATGAGAATGTTGTCTGGAAGAGTCATGATAAGACTTGGAAGGTGAAGAAGAATGAGAAGATTTAGATGATGAAGAATGTTTGGAAGAAGAAGATTGTGATATGATCATGTTTATGATTCTAGCAAAGGCATCTGATTTAAACATTTTTTCTTTTATTTTTGCTATAAATTCATCACTCATGAGAATTTTGGAGGAACAACACTTTTCGAATATGTCAATGAGCTCAAGATCGTCTATTCTTAAGAGAGGTTCCTTAACAAGATAGTCAAGATTCATGGTTATAGAAGAGGAGGAATCAAGCATGGAAGAAATGAATAGATGAATAGAAGAAAGTAGACTAGATAATAAGAGGAAAAGAATCAAGAAGAAGAAGAAGAAGAAGAAGAAGAAGAAGAAGAATTTCCCCTGGGAATAGAACACTTTAGAAGAACATGGGAAATGGAGAAGAAAGAAGAAGACTAAGAGCCATCTTGTGCAATTGATACCATAATGTTCATTGAGATGTTGAGCAACATGACAACACCTAGGATCTAAGATCTGGACTGACCAAGGAAGACTGAAAATAGAAGACCCTTGGTAATAGGATGACCTCACAAAATGTCAACACCAAACTAGGATAATCAAAGTTCTCTATTGTCCAAAGAGAAATGAAAAGATAGAAGTAGGGGCTTTACCAACACTGTCAAAGAGGTGCTTCAAATCAAAGGGTGACTACCCTTGCACTTTTGAACCAGGAGGTTGGGCTAGGCCAAAATATAATTGAAATTGAGATTAAATGAAAATTATTTGGACAATAAGAGTACGAGAATTTCCCAAGAATGTAGCTCACAATTCTAGAGATAAACTTTCTCACCAAGAACAACCTTCTAATGTGATATTTCTCTTTGGCTAATGTGATATTGATGTTGATCTTGACCAATTTGTGCAAAATTTTGAGTTTTTAAGGTCTAATTTCAAGTTTCTAAATGTGAGGGTGAAAATGTCTGATTTCAATCACAAATTCAACAGCATTTGGACAGGTTTGCAAACAGTAGAGGATCAAACATGTCTTCAAACACTTGAAACAAGGGCAAAAACAACCTTGCCAAGACAAACACTTATGATATCAAAAATAAAATTGCACCCTATGAATGCTACCGATTGTTTGTATGTTGAGAACATTCACACTGGTATCACACAATCGAAAACACTTCAAGCAATATCTATCCTAAAAGGTCAAGGCTCAATACTTATCAACTTAGCCCACAACTTGATGCCCCCTTGCCTCACACCAAGTGGTTGCCCACAAGAGATATTGGCTTTGTCATGGAAGTGTCAAACAACACAACCAAAGGGACACATATGGTGAGTATCTTGGGGTGATCCGGGTTAGTCCACTTGGATCAATCCTTGCACTAAGAAGATAAGCGGCTAAATAAGGTGGCCTCTAACCTATGGTTCTTAGTAAGGGCTTCCGTTCATAACACCCCTCTTGCTCCTCATAAAGGACTAGGACCTTGCGGCCTCAAGAGTACCTTAAGCATTCTTGCACAATATTTTCCCCATGGTCACAATCCCATGAGCTACTCACATCAAGCGAAGACAAGTGTTATGTCTACCAAGGTTTTGTGTCCTTGATAGCCTTGAGATTATAGTGGGTTGGAATAGCTCGGTATTAGCTTGTCCCCACTTGGGTCGTTCCTCTTGATTGCTCAAGAGCAGGCCCGCTAAAGGATTCTAAATCTAAACAAAAAGTGGATCAACTCTTGAGGTTCAAGGTTTTTGGTTCACCACAAGGGTGAAGAGCATACTCCCCTATCTCAAGAATCTCTCCCAAACACACCAAGCAAAGAGTTCAATTACCCCCTTGCTTCCAAAACATTAAGATGGGTCAAGATTTTCTGATTCACCTAAAGGTGAAGAGCATACTTCTCCTACCACCTCAAGATCCCTTTCACAAGGTATTAAGATTCCTAATACAATTAGTGAATGCCACACTTGAAAGGAAAGCAAATAAACAAACAAGAATTTTTTTTGTTTTTATGCTTGGGCAGCCCTACAAAAACCATTAGTAGCCCTCTTTGACATGCATTCTTTTGACAAATTTCAAGTAATGAGAGCACCTACAACCACAACTTGTTAGACCAACAAGAGTTAGGAGAATCAAAATCCAAAATCTACCAATGATTAGTACATGAAAAATCAGATAATCTGCAAAAATAACTGATCAAATGATAAAATCTGAAAATGAAACCATCATGGTTGGATTAGGCTTAGAAAGACTTTTCCAACAATATATCACACTTAAACTTTTGATACCATTTGCAAAATTTTAAAAAAAAATGGGCACCCGTTTTTCAGAGTGGCATGGATTTGAAAATGCTAGAATTTTCAAAAAATTTCAAAAAGTTAGCTAAGAACCCAAAACTTGCAAGATAGATAAAATAGCTCACTGTCGGGTACAGACACAGTCCAGACATCAGTATCGCGCGATACTTCACACTATACTGGGGCGATACTTTTAGCCTGCGCGATATTTCACCTTATGCCAGGCGATATACCTTAGTACTGGTGGGCGATATACTCCAGGCAGGTCGGGCGATAGTCCGTCAGGGGTGAACTATCGCGCGATATTTCTCTTCAAAGCAGGTGATATTTCTAGCAAGCGCGAAGTATCGCACCGCTATACAAAGGTATATCGCGCGATATTTCTGAGAAGTATCGCGCGATACTCTGAGACAGAAAACCAGAGACTGAAAATCAAGCCGAAAATTGATGAAAATTTTAACGAAAAATGCAGAATTAAAGGGACAAAGCTAATCTACTCAGCCCCACCGTGGGCGCCAGAAATGTACACACTAAAATGGTGCACTTCTATGAACCATTACATGCAAGGTTGCTCAAGAATTAGGCCTCACAAAGTGGCTCATAGCTCTCTATGCATGGAGTTGCAAGATTGAAAATTGCTCTCAGCTAGAGCTATGAACTCATGACCTTGCTAGTCAACCACACAATGAGAGATTCAAGTGAAGACAATGGCAACAATGCCAATATCTCCAAGAATCAAATATGCAATGCAATGCAAGCTATATGATGATGCAATCTAAACTATGAAAGGAAAGTACAAACTATGCTATGAAAGGGAAGAACAAGTGTTACAAATCCTTCCTATTTAGACTATGTGAGATTAATCTATTGCATAAAAGGAAATCTATACTAAGAATGCCATGATCATGCAACTATGAAAGCAAATATGCAACTAAATGATGAAAACAACAAGTCTTCAATGTCTTCAAAAACTCCAAATGCACCTAAAACCTGCAGCATAACAATAGCATAAAACAAGTGGATATGCAAATGAAGGAGAGCTCTCCTTTTATAAGAAATGAGGTGAAATGGACCATGGAGATTAAGAGGCAAAAAGTCTTAATTAGTGGTGGAGCTTTGAAAGAGGAGCAATCCATGTGCACACATATCCTCCAATGAGAGTGAAGTGTTGACTTTTGAGCCTCATGTGAGACAAAAAGTGTTTTTTTCCTTTTTGTAAAATAGGAATAATGCTTTATTTGTGCAACTTAGGATAAGAGGAAAGTGGGGGCTTTTTAGTTAATCAAAAGGGGAGGAAATATTCCTTTTAATCAAATAAGGACTTAGGATAAATGGTTAGCCCATAGGATAAAAATCCAATATATGATCGAATTTAAGACTTGATCAAGAGATTGATAATGTTGAAAATATTGATTAATGATCAAAATGATTCATGATTGATAAATTGAATAAATGGGGCCCAAAGTCTAGGCGACCATTTTAGGGTGCATACATTGGTATCTTTAGACTTGGGTGATTCACCTTTCCCATGAGGAGGGAAGGGGTCTTTGAATTCCTAATGATCTGAATTCTTGTTATGGTTCTACACCAAAGTCCTATAAACCATATCAAGTGGTTCTCCCAAGGAAGTGGAGTCACGCTTGGGTTGAGGGATCCAAGGTTTGTTTCTAGCAAATCTGGAAGGCAGTTGAGTTTTCATCATAGCCTTCTCAGTGGTCTTGACCGCTCGTATACTAGAGCTGAGATTAAAGACAAACTTTGAGGGTTTTGGCATCATATTGTCAACAATCCCATCATTCATAATATCTATGTTTTTGTTGACAATCTTACCCTTATCCTTGTTCGAGGGAGAAGGTCCTTGCTTGTTGTCTTTGTTCAAAGTCAATCCTCCCTTCTTGATCTTAAAGGCCTCTATCCTCACAACTCACCTAATCATATTATCAAAAGTGAGGGGACCTTGTAATCGTACTTGGTATCCAAAATTTGGGACAAGATTGTCCAAGAAGATATCGAGCTTTTCAGACTCGGGTAATTCATGCGGATACTTCGTGCATAGTTGTCTCCATCTCTGGAGAAATGTTAGGAGAGGCTCCCCTTGTCGCTGTTTCAAATTGCAAAGGTCCCTGCTCATGACTATCGCTAAATTTACCTCCCCCTAGGAAGTGGAATGGATCTCCCATCTTGTTGGTAGTATTCTGAGAGATCATGAGAATAAGATCGAAAGAGTCGATAGGTTTGATTCTATAAAGTGACCCTTAAGATCCTTGCTGGTGTTGAAACAACATGTTATAATATTCTTCAAATAATAAGTCAGACTATATCTGAAATAATGGATTGTAAAACTCTTGGAATGAGGAGGAATGTGAGAATCTCTCACAACACTCATATTGCGTGACAGGTTCAAAACAACCTCTTCCTTGTCCAATACCAAGAATGGGGAATGTATTACCGCTTCTAGTTGTAATAGTCATAGACTAAGAGTGATGAGAGAAGACTCGGGATAATGCTAGACTCTGTCTCTAAGATAACGAAAAGAAAATAAATGGCTAGAACAGCCAAGATGCGAGATGGACCTGTTACGAATCATCAAAAGAGGTGGCTAGAATAGTCAAGATAAGACTATCGCAACATAAGGTACAAAAGGCATAAAGAGATAAGATAAACCAATGAGAGACAACATGAGCCAAAGCAAAGATCGATCGATTCCCAACTCGAGACAACCAGTTTCTAACAGTAAACAATAGGAAAATAGAAAAATAGACCTCAGACAAAAAGCAGATCAGGAAAAAGTTTGACTAGTCAATGGGAATCTAGTCTCTATTTTTGAAAATTGGGCTATAGTCTCGCGCACGAGAGTACCAGGCTGCGTGAGAAAACACCAAACCTCGTGCGAAAGAACAAAGTCTCGCACAAGAAAGTGCTCTGAAAAATGAAACTTCACACGGGAAAAATCCAAAATCTGACAGTATGACACAATTTTTGAGGTAAAAGTTGAATTCTGAGGTATAGCCTAAATTGATGTCTAACAGAAAATCTAGTTTCCTGACAGGTTTGAAGAACAATTTAATCAACAATCTTGTTTTGAGGTTTCAAGCATTCGTTTAAAGACACAAAGGTTTAGATCAAGCAGTTGTGATACAAGAAGTAGTCGTTAACAAACCTATCAAGGACAAAGCAACTTGATAGCATCAGGGGAGTCTTTGTTTGATAATGATTGGACAATGTTTAAGACTCGATAATAAACACATAGCTTATCCCTACCCAAAAAATGGTGAGAAGACAAAACCTTTACCCCATTGCTTATGCGCATACGTGCACCTCACATAGTCACCCCCTAGAGGGCACCCATGTTTTTGGTGTTTCCAAGGACTCAATAATATACGTTCAAAGGTTACCCTTGTAGCAGGGGCTAGTTTCGCAACCACCTTCAAGCGTCCAGGTGTATGCCTATGATGCGAATCTATGAGAGAGATTCTTCCCCCTCCCTGCGCAAAGATTATGATTCCTTTCGGAGGTGAACCGGGTAGGCCACTAGCTAAGGAAAGTTTTTTAATAGGCTTATGTTCACGCTAACCTTTGGTGCCCCTGATATAGGGTTGAGGCCTCGCAGCCACACCAACACCCGAAAGTCATACACCCCCACAAGCAGGGCTAGGAGTGGTGTCGCTCGATATAGCAGACGAAACCTTCTCAAGATGATAGTCAAAGTCTTGAGAAGGAAGCTAACATGGTTTTGGAGTCTTTAGAATCAACAAAACATTCTTTATTAGAGTGAGGCGGAATCACAGGCGAAAGGTGCGTACTCACTTGGGTCATTCTCGGAGGTTCAACTTCTGGCAGGCCCTCTAAAGGTGACACAACTTGGCTTAGATCCGAGGGTTTGATTTTCTATTTCTCTCAAAGAGAGAAGAGCATACTTCTCTACCTCATCACTTCACCCAAACACATCAAGAAGATTCATCACTGAGTTAGCTTCACTCCACCACATCTACAAGCTTTTGGGTTTCTAGTTCTCTCAAAGAGAGAAGAGCATAATCCCCTGACAAGTAGAAGCGTAAAGATTCACTACCTTTCTCCGCTTCCCCAAGAATTTGTCATATTAGTAAGATCATTAGGATTTCAAGTTCATTCATGGTCATCACCTCCATGTAATGAAGAGCCAAATTCCCTACTCACTATAAAAATCCTCAAGAAATTTTAACGGAGCCCTATTTAGACTATGTGAATGAAAGCAAGAAACAAACACAACATTTTAGCAAGTCTTCGACTATCGTCCTGCAATCAAACCATTAGCATATTTTATGTTCTTGGTCAAACGTCCTACAGAAAACTATTACGCTATGAAAATAATAGAGAAATAATAAACAACAACAAATAGGAAACTGTCAGAAATCTGAAATAGGAAAGACAGAAACTGAAAATTTTAAAACACTGTATCCAAATCTCGCACGAGGAAGTAATCCACAACGCGCAAGAAAGTACAAGGAGCTGTGCGAGGATGCATCAGCTTGCACAAGAGAGTACTACAAGGAATGAAACTTCACGCGACACGGTTTGGAATCTTGCGCAAGAATCCATACACAGACAGTACAGACGCATGACATAGCTTAAATTTCTTGTTGGAAAAAAATGAGAATGAGGCCAGAAATTGATCTTTCTACCCCACAGTGGGCGCCAAAATGTATGTGGTGGAATGTGGACCTCTAATCAAACTACACACACAACATGGTCATTACTCACATGATTGAATTACAAGAGAGTATGAATTACTCAATCTGAAATCCATCGTGAAGCGACCTGTTGCTTCCTATGTAGATGGGGTGTTTAATTACTCTCAGAATGAGAGCCAACAACCATAAGACTAGTTCTACAATGGAGGATTTTCAAAAGCTATAATGATAAGCAAAAACTGAAATTAAACTAGAATGAGTGCAATTTTAATCTAAGATGCTTTGAAAGAAATATGATATTAATCTAGATAGCTTGGAAAGAAAATATGAAGTGCAGATTATTCTAAAGAACTTGAAATAAGATATGAGATTAAGCTAAGAACAAATAAACAAACTAAGTATCATGAAAATGCAATATTAAACTAAAATGAGAAAATTATACTAAAATGCAATAAAAGCTTTGAATTAATGAAATTGAGACACAAAAATACTATAGCTCAATTACTCTCAAAAATTGCTCCCTTTGAATGAAGAAATGAGGCTCATTAAATAGAAAAGCCCGGGAGGAGATTGAAGGGGTTCTTGATTTGAAACTCCCGACCCTTCATTCCCATTTGAGACAAAAATACATAAATTACTTAATAAAAGAATGGAAAATGCCACACAGGGTGACCTTTTGAATATTATGAATTGTTAATTCAAAAATGAGTGTCCATTCAAATAACAAGTAATTATTAATTCCTTTTCATGTATATTAGCCAAATGGGGTGGGTTTAATTTAATTTAAAGCACTTAGGACTTTAGAATTAAATTAATTTATCATAGGGGTAATTTAGCTAATAAAAGTCGAAGACTTTAGGAATTAATTTTAATATTTGATTAATGCAATTTAGGGTTTTTGCAATTGACATCAAGTCGAATTAAGTCAGGTAGGAGAGAGAAAATTACCTAGCAAAGTAGGACTTGGAAGATGTAAAATTGACGAAATGCACCAAAATTGATTGAATTTATTAGGTGCCAATTTTGGGGTATTACAGTGATGGCCCATGCAATTTTGAGCAATCCTCTCATCAACATTCGTAAACAACCAAGATAGAATCGTATATTTGATCAAGATCCTTAGATGTCTAGATACCATATCATCAATCAAGATCCTCAAGACAACCATATATACATTATCTTTGATCTATGCCCTCGAGATAACTAGATTGATACCATATCTTCAATCTATGTCCCCAAGATGACTAGATATTATGCCATTGATATACATCCTCAAGTTAGCTAGGTTGCCTCTTTTATCTTGTTATAATATTTTTCCCCATTCATTTATTTAAGTAATCACTTTTATTAAGAACTCTCCATGGGTTACCCTGATGATCCCTTTATGTACCAACCTACCATGAAGAGCCACTTCACATCACAACTCAAACACCAAACAAGTTCATCTTGTTGCTACAATGAGGCACATGCAAAATAGTGGCAATAAGCACAAAATAATAAAAGACTCAAAGGTCATAGCTTCCACAATGATACATGGAGCACTCGATTAGTCTAAAACCAAAGTACGAGTCTCTCAAAGACCTTATCAAATATGCATAGCTTAATTATGCTAAGATTTAGTCTCAAACACCAACATCCAAATATCAAAATGCAATCTCAAATCAAGCATCTATAAATCAAGTAAACAAAGGCAAAATACTCGTACACAAAGGCACACTCAATTGACCTCATCGCCAAGAGTACAAATCCCAAAGTGGATCAAAATCAAAACACACGAGGAATATGATCATTCCACATTAAAAGAACTCGTTTAAAATTACAAAATGCAATCATCCCAAAAATTATTTTTTGGACCAAAAACTAGTCCCAAAGGTCACCACCATTGATGAACCTTCAAAGATACTAAATTTTCAAGATTGGAATCAAGCAAAATGGGGAAAACGTATTGGTCTCATGATGCACAACTCATTCATCAAATAAATTGAGTTGTTTCAATCACACATGAAGAATTAGATGGCATAACATTATCTAAACTTCACATTTCAAAATCAAATGACATATAAGCCCAAACAACCACTAAATTGAATCAAATTTGTGGGGAAAAGCAAGAGATTCATTCCACTAAAAATTTGCATCCAACACAATAATTAAATTAATAAATGAGGAGAATATGAGGAATCCTACCTCTAATAATGAAGAAAACCAAAAATAGAAGGAAATCTTTGAAACGCCATGAAATCAAACAAGATCACCAATAAAGCGAAACAATCCGGGCACAAATCTAATGAGCCAAAGCCCACAAAAATCTGACAAGCCAATCAAACCCAACAAGCAAATCAATTTTCTCCCAAATAGGTTTTGGAGAGCAAAATCCAATTTAAAAAAATAACAAGTGTGAAAAATGAATTGTTTTTCATAATATGAAAAAGAGGTCACTTTTTCCCCAAAGCCAAAAATGCTAAAATAAAAACACTTTAAATCAAATAAATTAAAACCAATTAAAAAAGCTCAAAGGATTAACTTAATCAATTCCAATTAAACAGAATACAAATACAACATATTTCTTAGTAAATTATAAAATAACCAATATTATTTATATTAGGATATACTTTAAATCACTTAACTATGACAATGGTGGACACTAGATTACACGCATACATTTACTCGTCTACCACAATTATGTAGAGATCCATTTGAATTCTACAAACATGATAATGAGAGGTATAATATATAAAGATACATCGTCTGGAATAAGCATGACAAATAGGTAAGGTGATATGTATGGCTAATGTAACTATCTCTTGTACCATTGTCGGGGATAAAGACACACTCAGACCTATGAAGCTAGGTGGAGTCGATGTCTAGTATCTATCATCATTACAACATTCACACATCAAGTATAGATGCTCATGTATAAAATATCCAAAGCACATGTATAATAATCCAGAAATTGAAACTAATGAAAGGATCTTTTAATGGCATAATCATTCTTATGTATTTAAGTGTTACGAAGTCATTCCTTTCACATTTAATCCTCATATAAAGCATAGTAATAATAATTTTATTTAATTTAAATATTTAAATAATAGTTATGATAATAATGAGCATTTATCAATAAATCCTTGAACCACATAATAACCAAGCATGGTATCCACAATATCTCAATAACCACTATCACAAACATCAGTGAAACACATGCAATCACATCTAGATCAATGTAACCAAATATCTGCATATATAACATTAACCAGATATCAGCATATAACATCATCTTACATTAATTAGAGTCATCAAGCATATATGATCATCATTGAATCACAAGTAATCTACCATCTACATCAGTAGTAATACCAATATGAACAAAATAATCCTAACTATATTGGGTGTGTATCACAACGCCAATACAAAATAATAACATATGAACAATCACATAATCAATGACATAGTCTAGCTCAAATCAATATAAACAAGAACATAATGCAACCTAGGAGGCACTACATCCTCCCCCTAGGCATAGACTTACTCCCAAAAGCCTTAAAAAAGATAGGGTTACAAATCTCTTAAGTGTGAAGCATCTTCCCAAGTAGCAGAAGTCTCATCACTCGGGTCCCACTAGACCCTTACATACTCATTGTCTCGACCCCTGAGGGTTAGCCTCTAATGTTGTAGAATGCAGATGGGCTCCAAAAAAAGATGTATGTCCTCTACCTGTAAATTACCCCAATCAAAAACATGGGTCATTGTTTACTACTATACATAGTAAATTACATACATGAAATAATAACACAAATGGCAATGTATACTAGATATAGGAGTAAAATATATCTTTATTCACTCATCAATACATTATACAGAAGAAGACCAGATATGGTTGGCCAAGGATTATAATTTACCCAATGATACCATACTCCCCTCCATGGTGGTACACAACATATTTAAAGGACCTGATGGTTGTCAAGAGGAACACAACCATCAACCAACCAAGCTACTTGATAGTGATAACAAATTTAATATAGATAATTAATACATTGGTGGATAACCAATATTATCAAACACAACAACATGCATTTTATGACGAGTACATCATCCACCCCCCAAAAAAAACAAAAACAAATCATCTTCCATACGACAAGTATACATTAAGTAATATCCAAGAAGACTTATGACAAGATTATAGATAATGACTTGTACTATGCAAATTCAAAGTTGTAGTGTACTTTAGAAATAAAATGAGGGTCTAGGGGCAATGCCCCCAATGGGGTTAAGGGGTAGTGCCCCTTGTAGGGGTCTAAGGATAGCGCCCCCACTGCAAAGATCAATTTAACACCTTTAGAACCACAAAAAATTCCATGGTGTCCATCATTTTCTTGAATTTTTAAGTTGCCAAAAATAATATTGATAAAGCCTAAAAATGGAGTTGTCAAGCCTCTTCTTGCCAAATATCTTACTTGTCGAACAAAGCACTAGAACTCAAAGAATTTTTGTTGTTGTATGAAAGAGTGGTACTCATGTGACCATAGTGCATTCGACAAAATAGAATGAAAGAGGGTGTACAACTTGAAAATAGACATGTGCAACTTGGAATAGTACATGTACAACTGATAAGATGGATCATATAATTGACAATATGGATTGTACGGGTGGCCAGATGAACTGTATGATTGACATTCATGTATGAACTATAATTCATGTACAAGTGAGTTATTTTTTCCAAGGAACACCCTCCTTCCCACTTTTTCTATATGGTGTTCTCTATCCTTCACAGTTCTTTCTCTTCCATGGTTTTCCCATAGGGGTTGCTTCTTTTGTTTTCGTCATACACCTTACTAATTCCTCCCTATGTATACAACTTGATCTCGTATGGATTTATATATTTTTCTACATTCAAATATGTCTACCTTGTTCGTACAATTCTTGATCTCTCTTAACCATATGAAACTTTTGTAGGAAAATTTGTGTTCTCTTGTACAAAACTTGCAATTCTTCCTTGGTTGTACATAATATTTTTTGTGTAGTGTACGAACTGCTAGTACTCCCCATTGCAATACCATACAATTTTGATCTTTTGCGATCTCTAGATCTAGCGTATGGTCCCACACCTACTATCTCGTATGATATTTGACAAACTATCTTA
This sequence comes from Chamaecyparis obtusa, assembly GCA_027943335.1. Taxonomy (NCBI): domain Eukaryota; kingdom Viridiplantae; phylum Streptophyta; class Pinopsida; order Cupressales; family Cupressaceae; genus Chamaecyparis; species Chamaecyparis obtusa. The sequence goes on from BSBK01005215.1 coordinate 668,930, forward strand.
TACAATTCATTTTCTAATTACAACTCATGTATGACATAAACCACATATGACACCCTTATCTCCCAAATAAACCTTGTCAAGATAGTTGTCCATACAACACCTTTGATTTATTTTCTTCCTCATATAGTTATGCCTCTTTGTACAACTAATGTGCTCCCTCGTACGAATGACAAGGAACTTGTGTGTGGTATCTACAACTGTTATACCACTTCTCCTAATGTGAGGTGTATGGTGTCTCTTGCCAATGGTGTTTTGTATCTAGCCCATTTGGATGCAATTTTTTCCTCTCATTAGCTCCTCTTTCCACCTTTTATACTTTTTCCTTTTTCCTTTCATTTTCTATCTCCATGTTGTTAGATGTATCACATGCTTTTATCCTCTATTCTTCACTAAGTGTAGCTTCAAAAAAATTACACACTAGCGAGTTTACCACATAGTCATCCATTTTCTAGTGGAATAGTCCATTCAAGGAACTCATCTCATCTTCAGAATAATCTTCTAGCTTGAGAACCCTTTCTTCTTTGGGTTCCTTACTTTCCTTCCTTCAGAGTCTGGTGCCAACTCTTGGCTCAGTGCCTAGCTTCGCAAGTCGATGACACACTTCCTCTTGTCACTCTCAATAGAGAGTTTTTTCTTCTTCTAATTATTGTTTGCCTTCACCTTGATCAACCAGCCCCTTTTGAGGAGGGCATAATATGCCTTCTTTTCCAATGGGATGATGAAAAATTCCAAAAAGAAATGTTGAGTTCCAATGGTGACCTTATGTTCCATGAGCATCCCAAGTAGTTTGATGTCATGTTGGTCAGCACCTACTAGATGGAAGGTTGGTGGACAAAGTTATTTCTTTCCAAGGAACTTCCATGTCTTCTCTGGTAGTACATCCACACCTGATCCTCCATCAACAATGGTGTTCGCCAACTTTAATCCCATTATCTCCATCTCAAAGATGATCTACTTCCTTCCAATGCCCATTATCAGCAACATCAGATCAATGGCTAGGTTATTTATTGACTTCTTCTTAAGCTTTCCATGCTCTTGGTTGACTATGTCATCACCTACTACATTGGGAATGACCATCTTTAATTGTGGCATAGCTTGTAGGAGATTTAATATTCATATAGGTATAGTGTCCTACAACATCTTCTCATTATGGCTTTCTTAGAATCCGACCATAGTGGGGTATTGGCGACATCATTCATGGCCCTTCTATCCTTTTCCATCTCCCGTTCAATGTCACCTCTCACTTCCCAAAGTATTTCCTTCTATGTGCAAGGGTTGGGATAGCATGCCTTCTTGATTTGGATTGTGGTGTTTGCCAATACTTCATCCTCTGGGTATTTTACGTCTAACATATTTACTCCCTTTTGATTTGGGTAGTTAGTGTCCCCATGGTTCCCAAGATCAAACTTCTTGTACAAAAAATTATTTTTGTTTATCCCACTCAGACAATCTTGTGCAAAGTGACCCCACTTGTCACATTGTCAACATTGTATGATAGGACATCCTCTCAAGTTATATTGTATTCAATTCTGATATTGATTTCCATGACCACTTGGGGGTACATTTTGTGGTTTTGATGGATTGGACTCTTTGTGTGTGAAGATTACTTGTATACTTATGGTCTTTAAATTATATGAACACTCAATTATTGAATGACACGTCACTTAAAAAATCTCACAAAACATCATTTTAGGACAATTACCTTTTATGTGCACTTCAATTTTGCACTATGTACACCATAGTTAATTATTTTTTTATGGTCCCTTTCTCAGCCTTTAGTTATTTCATTATTCTCTTCATATCTCATTATAGGGCCTCGACTATTATTGATTTTTCATCACTACTTCCCTTGGTGCTATCATCATCATGCATCTTCATCTTCCCTCAGAAGGATATCTTGTTTTTACTCTCGATGTCCATCGCTCAACTATAGGCATTGATGTATGAGGGTAGAGACACCACTTTCATCTTCTTACATGGGGAGGAAATTAACCCCTTGATGAACCACCTCTTCTTCAACCTTTGAGCTGGATGATTCTCTAACTTACCCAACAATTCCTAGAGCCTACAATTATGATCTCGTATACTCTCATTATTCCCTTGTATGGTATTATAAATTTGGGCAACAATCTCATTATCGTCTTATGGAGATTTAAGGTTGGCCTTGAATAACCTCTTTAGTGTGTCCTAAGAGGCTACTGATGCAGAGGTAAAGGGATTCACTTCAACACAATGGATTGATTTTGTAACCCTCTGACCATATCAACATATTAGGACAAAAATTTGCCACTTGAGAACATTTATTAATAACTTTCTCAAAAGACATAAATAAGACAATATCTTCAATGGGATTAAAGAACATCTAAATGCAGGTATTTCCTCCAATTTTTATCAAGATCTAATGGTTGAAACAGAGTTATGACACTTTCCCCAAAATTGCTAACCCTAGGTAGGGTTCCAAGCAACCTACACAAATTGCCTATAAATTTTTGAAATACTTAATGAAATTGAACCAAAAAACTTTTAGATTAAATAGACTATTTTATTCAACTTTCCCAATTGTTTATAGGGTTTTACTATAACGTACATGGTCGTACCACATATTTCTTTTAGACTGTTACAGGAAAAAAACTAGTCACTCAGAGCAGCAAGTACCAAAAATGTCATAACTCACACAGATCTCAATAAAATTTAACGAGACAAAAATATTGGAAACTAGAAACAAATATATTGCAATCCATATATTATAGTCCTCAATACGAGGCCATCAAAATGTTGTACATGGCTTTTTTTAGACTGCACATAGTGTAAAACTTTCAAAAAATAATGCAAGGATGCCACAAAACAAGTTCCTTCTTTATTCCATCCTTCTCCAAACCTATCCAACCTCCAAATTCAAGTTTGGGGACAAAATTTACATAATTTTCATTACATTAAACTACCTAATGAACCTACAACTACCCATAAAAAACTTTTGACAAACTTTTGAAAAGTTGTCATCAAATTGACATGACAACTTTTACAATTTTTGTCCAAATGACTCAAAACTTGACATAATGATCCAAAATGATCATGACTAGTAAAAAATGACCTTACAAATATTAAACATCCCAAAACAAAGAAAAAATCTAAAATTTTCCTCCTGTAGGCATATTAGGTCTTGAGGGTGCTCCTGCACCATACTCCCCATGAAAAAGAAACTCAAGTCCCTTGAGTGAGGATTTGCAACAAAATCATATATAATCACATTTGTATATGGTCTCCAATGTACAAGGTACTGGAAATGTGTATCCTCTCTTGAACTTGCATCAAAACTATGCTTCATCTTCACCCTTGGCCTTCTTATCCTCTTGCTCAGATACTTGGACCTATCAAAGGGAATGTGTTGTCCCTTCCAATCTAATTTTCTTGATTCCTGCCCTAGAATAAAAATAATAAAAAATTCATTGACAAAAAAAAAATCATTGATTTGTATCAATATTACTCATGAAATCTTGGTCTTGTATCTCAAATTTGCTTGAAGACTCCTGCCACTCCTTTACAACAACACATTGGTTCTCAACCTCATCATCAGCTAGTTCAATACTATCATTCCCCTCTATTAGTTCATCATCAACATTAACCTTATTAGAAATATAAACATATTTATCATCAACCTCAACAAAAATATGTCCTTCAACTTGTTCAATTTTATTATTAGAATCAAACAACTGAAAATGACATGGGGATTCATCCACATTTACATCTATCTTTTCCTTTTGAACTTCTTTAATACTTGATGATATCAAAACAATCATAGGTATACTAACCTCCTCATTTTTTACCTCCTTTATTTATGTTGTCCTTTTTTTTCCTTTTCCTCTTTTGAATGATCCTTTGAATAAGCCATTTGATCTTCTCCTTTATGGGTAGGTGTCATGTTTATCTCTCTAGAGCAACTAGCTCCTCCAAATCTTTCAAACCTTGTTCCAACCTTCATATCTCTTGCTTGAAACTTTATCTCTCTACCTTTTCCTCTTCCCTCTTCTTATTTTCTCTTTCCTCTCTTTTATTTTCTTGTTTCTTATTTTTTTAACCCTTAACCTTCATTTACCACTCCAAAAAATCCATTTCTTCAAGCAAGTCTCTTGAACCTTTCTTCCACTTGGCCTTTGCCTCACCTAGGTCTCGATTCTTTTCCTCTACCTAGTCTTTTGGCAACCAACCCACACAAATACAAACACACAACCAGGAAACTCTCTTGCCTAGACCTTCTAAGCTCTAATACCAATTTGATGTAGAGGTAAAGGGATTCAATTCAACACAATGGATTGATATTGTAACCTTTAACCATATCAACACACTAGGACAGAAATTTGCAAATTGAGAAAAATGATTAATAACTTTCACAAAAGACACAATTAAGCCAATAACTTTAGTGAGATTAAATAAAATTTAAATAAAGACATTTCTTCCAATTTTTATCAAGATTTAACCATGGAAACAAAAGTTATGACACTTTCCCCAAAACTGCTAACCCTAGGTAGGGTTCCAAGCAACCTGCACCAAATTGCTTATAACTTTTTAAATACTCAATGAAATTGAACCAAACCACTTGTATATTGAACTATACTCATTTATTCAACTTTTCCAATTATTTTTAGGGCTATGTTGTACTGTGTCATGTTGTATTGTACATGTTTGTATCACATATTTATTTTAGATTGTTACAAGAAAAAAAACTAGTCACTCGGAGCAACAAGTACCAAAAATGTCATAACTCGCACAAAGATCAATAAACTTTAATAAGAAAAAAAGTATTATAAACTAGAAACAAATATATTTCCTTCCATATATTTTAGTCCTCGATATGAGGCCATCAAAATGTCATAAAATGGCATGTTTTAGACTACACATAGTGTGAAACTTTCAAAAAATAATGCAAGGATGCCACAAAATAAGTTCCTTCTTTATTCCATCCTTCTCCAAACCTTGCCAACCTCCAAATTCGAGTTTGTGAACAACATTTATACAATTTTCATCATATTTAACTACCCAATGAACCCACAAGTACCCATAAAAAACTTTTAACGAACTTTTTAAAAGTTGTCATCAAGTTGCAAAAGTTGTCATGACAATTTTGACAACTTTTACATTTTTTGTCCAAATGACTAAAAACTTGACACAATGATCCAAAATGATCATGAATAGTCAAAATGACCTTACAAACATTAAACAACCAAAAATAAGAAAAAATCTAAACTTTGCCTCATGTAGGCATATTAGGTCATGAGGGTGCTCCTGCACCATACTAAGGGTGGTCCTACACCAACTATGGATGAAGCCTCTAGTTCTATGAACCAGTTGATGGTTGTATTGCATATCATTGTTATAAATATTTGTCAGCCAATAGTCATTTCCAACTTGGCTATTTTCTACCTAGATAGTCTCACATGTCTTCTTATTTCTTGTAGAATCTTTTGATATGTCTCCATGAACTTCATCAATTTATGCCAATTCACATTCATAATTATTAGAGAAGTCACCATATTTCTCTCCTGCTTTCTCCCTTGTTCATTAGAACTTGTTGTATTATTGTGATCACTACATTTCGATTCTTTGCCTACACTCTTGACCACACATGCATCCTCTATATGTATACCTCTAGTGTCCCCAACACCTCAGGTATTTTTAAGCTCTGACTTGTACTTGTACTACCTTTGTCTGAGGGTCTTTAGTTTAGATCATCTAATGATGGGTTCTCCTAAGACAGATAGATTCTCAATTCCATGTAATATATTTTTTAGTTCAATATTTCCTTCTTCGTACTCCTTGTTTGACAATGTTTGTACAAACGGTTGGCTTACTTGGTTGGCAAGGTATGTTTCATTAGGGGGTGGTAAGTTTATGGTAATTTATTATAATCTTCTTCTCTTTTCTTGTTCCATAATGCTTAAAGATCAGCTGATTATTTGGTCTTGACCACCTTGTGGCCTCTTCTTGCCTTTATTAGGATCCAAGAGCATGAATCACTCAATGTTGGCATGACTTCTTTTAAGGTAACGATGCTAAATGTTTACTGCTATACCTAATAAATTACATACATGAAATAATAACATAGATGGAAGTGCATACTAGATATAGGAGTAAAATATATCTTTATTTGCTCATGAATACATTACAGAGAAGAAGACCAGAGATGGTCGACCAAGGATTACAATGTACTTGATGATACCATACTCCCTTCCTTGGTGATACACAACATATTTAAAGGACCTGATGGTTTCTAAGAGGAACACAATCATCAACCAATCGAACTACTTGATAGTGATAATGAACTTAATACAAATAATTAATATATTGGTGGATAACCAGTATCATCAAATACAACAACATGAATTTTATGCCAACTACAATCATATTAGGAATATACTATCTATGAATTGAAACATGAAACACATCAGAGTTATGGGATAGGCTAGGTGGAAATTTCAAGTGATATGAAATAGAGTGAATCTTCCCATGGATCACAAAAGGCCCAACAAAAAGAAACACTAACGTTGAGTCTTTCTAATAACAAATGGGGTTCTTCTACTACCAAACTCACAAAAACACATAGAGTCACCTATCAAGAACTGACAATCCAATCTATGGGCATTAGCATACTTCTTATATCAATCTTGAGTAGTAACCAAATGCTTTCTAATATGAACAACCTACTAATCCATATTATAAAGTATCTCGGGACCCAACACAATGAAATCCTCTAAACAATCTCAACTCAAAGTGCACAAGATGGTCATTCATATAAGGCTTGAAAAGGAGATATTCTGAGATAAATATGCTACTCGTTATTAGGAAAACTCTTCCAAGTACAAATATTCATCCTACCTCGATTACAGATCCATCACATACATGCAAATAATGTACTCAATAACTTGATTCATCCACTTCATCTGACCATTAGTCTCAAGGTGGTATGTTGAACTAAAATTGAGTTGTGTACCCAAAGCATATTGAAGAGAAGTCCATAATGCTAAAGTAAACATTGGATCTCTATCTGAAATGATCTTCCAAGATATCCCATGCAACCAAACTATATCCTCCATGAACACATGTGCTACTAAAGTAGAAAAATAAGAAGCTCCCACCTTAGATAACGTATCCATAGTAACCATGATAGAATCATGATGACTCAATGACATAGGTAGTTTGATAATGAGATCAATGGATATAGTGTCCCAATTCCACTCAAGAATGGAATGTGGCTGCAAAAGACTTGTCATATATTGATGATCTATCTTCACTCTCTAACACTCAAGGCATCTAGAGACAAAATCAACAACATCATGTCCCATCCCTACCTAATGGTACAATTGTCTAAGATCAGCATACATCTTTTTTATGTTAGGATGTGCGGAACGTGGCACACGATGTGCCTCTAGAAAAACTAAAAAATAAGGATCACTTGACACAGGAACTTGAATGCACCAAAGATGCTTCAAAAATCCATAAAAGCTCTCTTAGATTCAATCTTCTATCTAACTTCTTGCTAGCAAGTGTCACCATGTAAAGCCTCAAGAATACAGTTGCATAAATCTATACCAAGAGACAAAATTGGGATCTCATGTATCCTCCTACTCAAGGCATCTACAAAAACACTCTCTTTCTCCTTGATTTAATGAACATCAAAATCACACTCGCAAAGGAACTCCATCCAACAATGTTGTCATGCATTTAGGTTTTACTAAGTAAAGATATACTACAACTTGTGGTGATTGCTATGCAACTCAAACTTGTGACCCAAAATAAAATGTCTCCACCACACAAGCACACACACAATTATCACTAACTCTAAATTATGGATGTGGTAGTTTAGATCATAATCCTTGAGCTTACAAGACTCATATGAAATCAATTGTCCCTCCTGCATAAGATTTACCCCAACACCCTCCAATGACACAGCAATGCATACCATGAAATCACCTGTAGGATCTAGCACTACCAAGATGGGTGCACTTGTCAACCACTGCTTAAGAGCCTCAATAGTTATTACACATTGATCTAACCACACAAACTTCATCCCTCTCCTCGAAAGAGAAGTAATAGGGTGTGTTAACCGAGAGAATCATTCACGAGTTAGTGATAATAACATGCCAAACCCATGAAACTATGAACCTCAAAAACACTAGTTAGTGTAGGTAAATCCATAAGGGCATGGGTCTTCGAAGGATTCACTAAAATATCCTCTCCTAAGATGATATGACTCAAATAGCTCACCTCATATTGGAATAAATCACACTTAGCTAGGTTTCCATAAAGCTAGAGGTCACAAAGACTCTGCAATACCTAATGCATAAGACCCTCATGTTCCTCTATTGTCCTTTAATACACTAAAATGTCATCAAGAAATACAAGGATAAATTAGTCAACGTAGGTATGAAACACTCCATTTATCAAGCTTGTGAACATCCATGGAGCATTGGTCAAACCAAAGGGTACAACCATGTACAAAAATGTGTTCAATGAATGTTAGCCTCATGAATGTGAAGTTGATGATACCCTGACTTGAGGTCTATCTTTGAGAAAACTCAGGGTCCCTTCATGTGATCAATTAAATAATCAATCCTTGGCAAGGGATATTAGTTATTTGTTGTCACCATGTTTGGCTATTGGTAGTTAATATACAAATGAAGAGATTTGTCCTTCTTCATGAAGATGATTGGTGCTCCTCGAGGGGAAACACTATGATGAATATGGGTATTGGTGAACAAATCCTCTAAATATAAATGATTCTCACTCAAATTTTTATTTGTGATATGATATAGTGCCCTAGAAATGGGCTTTGCTCTAGGAATGAGATCAACATGGAAATCTAAGTCACTGTTACGTGGCATGCTTAGAATCTCACTTAGGAACCGTGTGCAAACTCATAAATAATTGGATGATCATCAAGATACATATCTCAACCCTCAATCCCATCAAGGTCACTAATAAATACTATGAACAAATGGAAACCCTTTTGCATTCTATGCTTTATCTGGGTGGCGGAGATCATGCAAAGTGAAATATGTCTCTAGACCCCTACAAGGTCAACATACCCAAATGTGTCATCCAAATACTACACCAACTTGCGTTGGTAATCGATATATACCTAGTGGGAAGCTAACCAATCCATACCCAAAACAATGCCATAAGAACCTGAGGGTAGGATATGAAGATCAACAGTGGTGGTGAAGGTGCCCAAATTTAACACACAACTACGAACTGGGGAGTCTCTTTCCATTCTAGAACTTTTGGCCAACTCAACCTACTTTTCCACCACTAGTCCACATCACTCTATAAGGGAATGGGAAATAAAGGAATATGAAGCACTATAATCAAACAAAATTGAGGTAGATATACCACCTAACATACATGTAGTCTAAAAAATAATGCCCTACTACTCAACTTGATGATTACCAATCACCGCAAATAACCTATGGAATTTATCTGCATCCTCTACTATGGGCTCAAAAGTATCCGACCTCTGACCGGCTCCTAGAAATTATCTTTGAGGATACTAAGTTTCCATGTGACTATGTTGGCCACAAGTAGAACACCCCCCTAAACTATAGACACACCCTCTATAAGGTGCACTCAACTAATGTAAACTATCTCTACTAGCACTATGTTGCACACTCTGAGATGCCTAACTATGTTGAATTTTCCCATTATGATACCAATTGTTACCTCTAGTTGCTGGGGTACTTGCACTACAACCACTTTATTGAACCTGAGAATGCCTTTGTCTATGTTGTTGTTGGTGACCTATCCTAGGAGGTGTAGAATATGCCCTGGAATGTCTTGAGTGCTATTCATGAGCACCTTGTACATCTAATTTAGCAGGATGTGAACTACTAACATGTACTATTGTTCCAAGTTTAAGACCCATAACTATGTTATCCTCAACCAATATTATCACTTTCTATAATGGCCTCAAGAGTCCCAAGCTCAAATATCTGAATATCACCATGGACAAGGGCATGAAGGCCTTAAATAAAAGTGTTTCACTAACATATGTTCTTTGTCATGGACATCAATCATAATTAATGAAACTCATCTACACATTTATCATGGTAGTGTTCGTAAAGGAATATATACAAAACTACTCTACAAAAATATTACATGGTACAAAAGTGGTATCCAGATGAAGCTTGTACTCCTCCATGCACCAACAAGTAGAGGAAAAACCTTTAACGTTCATGATGTCAAACTGAGCTCTAGCATTTCTTGCATATAGATACATGAAAAATAAATGATCAAGATCTATGAGTGAGGTCTTGGCCTTCGTACCACCATAATTCCCCTCAAAAGTGGGTGAATGCAACCTAAGATTGTCTCTCATGTGCCTTGCAAGAATAGAGTTTTCATCCACCACTACACAATCTATTATATGCTCTACTCTAGAGTCAATAGAGGTATGATAATTCTTATATTCTCTCCTATCCTCTTGATGACCTTGATCATATAGCCATGAATCCCCATGCTGAGATGCCTCTTGATGAGGCCCCAATTGAGTGATAAGCTCCTAAAGTGATTAAACTATCTAGGGATGCCTACTGTCACCACCATGACCACTTCTTCGATCACCTTCCCAATCACCCTAATGACCTTCTTGATGTTCATTCTTCTAATAGTCTTGATGATCTTCTTAATGTTCATCTTATTGATACTCTTCCTTGTATTTTCCCTGATGGGGATTCCATTGACCATCTTTGTTCCTAAGAGGCATCCTTTAGAGAAAAAAATAGATATATATATATATATTAGAACTAACATAAACATGTCTAAAAGCCACACTAAGGAAATAAAAAAATATTAATAAGCATCAAGGAAAAACATAACAACAACACACCACTCACATTAATCAAAATGGGTACATATACACTAGAGCTCCTAGCATATGAACATGGGCTCTGATACCAAATGCAATACCCAACTAAGGAACCCTCAAAACATAGGATAAAACATTCACTAATATTGTTTTGCAATAATTACATTACAAGCACAAAATATAAAAATAAATGTATAAGCAATAAAACAACAACAATGATCATTCCATCATGCACAGGTTGAAGTCTTCACGCACCTACAAGGGTTCCAAGCCAATTCAAATACACAACTAGGATGAAATGCACAATTTTTTTGGGTTGCCTCATAATAGCTTAGACAATGTCCAATGACCTACCAAGAAACCAACTGGACAATAACTCACAACTATTAATAGAGGAGATTAGGTCAATCCTGAGAATCCATCTAAATAAAGATTCACTTTAAGAACCAATAGAAAAGTACTCCTGCAGTGATTAATCATGCAATGTTCATTGCTCCACTAATCAAGGCACAAGAACCATATGGAAACATCATCAAAGTAAACATGAACATGATCACAAGCAAATGAATATAAAAAAACTACCTAACAAACCCAACCAAGTGGTTGCGCTAAAGTACAGATGCATGCACTAAAAGGGAATAGGTGCTAAAGTAGAAATTTCATACACTAAAACCCTAAAAGGCATGCTCTAGAGACTAAGAAGTCTCAAACAAAGAGTGTATGTGCTAATTAATAGGCACATACACTAAAATACTAAAAATTCCTACAAACATTTAACAATCTTACATACAACTTTCTGACACAACCACATGGATAATAAGAACTAACTTCACGTTAGGGAGTATTGAATACACCAAAATCAAGGATAGAATCTACCAATAAAATCAATATAGATAATTAATTGCATTATACATGAAAACATGATAACATAAAAATATAAGTACTAAAAGAAAATTCATAAAGATAGAGAAGAGCACAACATGCTCGATACTAAAACCATTGGATTTGGTCCACCACCTATTTGTTAGTCTCCAATAGTGATGTGTCACACCACTTGACTGCATGATACCCTCAAGCCTACCCCATCATGCTCATGGAGATGATCACGTGACGCAAAGAAGCACAACACACACAAAGGAAAGTAGGCTCAAACACACACACACATCATACAAGTGAATATAGTCAAATAATGGCATAACAAACCCAATGCAATCTCACAATCTAAAGGATACCAGTTCCCATAAATACAAGGTCACTAATCAGACCTAAATAGTGGTTTTATGCAAAGACTCAAAAGTGGGTGTGTCATAACATGGCACGTGGTGGCCCATGTGGCTTTAAGAAATATTTCTCTCATCAAGGATGCTCTACTGAGCCTTTGATCAACATTAGCAAATAGGTAGGCTAGAGTCATCTTTGATCAACGGTCTCAGGAAGCTACATACTATATCATTGATCAACCTCCTTGAGACAAACATATATACACTATGCCTTTGATCTATGCCCTCAAAATGACCAAGTTGAGACCATATCTTTGATCTACATCCCCAAGATGACCAGATATTATGCCTTTAATATACATCCTCGAGCTAACCAAGTTGTCTCTTTTATCTTGTTATTATGTTTTTTACTATTCATTTATTTAAGTAATTACTTTTATTAAGAACTCCCCATGAGTTACCCTAGTGATCCCCTTGCATCCCAACCCACCACGAAGAGCCACTCCACTTCACAACTAAGACACCAAATAAGTTCATCTTATTGCTACAACGAGGCTCATGAAAAATAATGAAAATAAACACAAAGCAATAAAAAACTCAAAGGTAATATCTTCCACCATGATACATAGAGCACTCAATTGGTCTCAAACTAGAGTACGGGTCTTGTTGTTCCTCCACAACTCACACCCCATTTTAGCCACTTGGCCTAATGGGGACCCCATTTTTCTTTTTCTTTTTTTGCTTTTCTTTTCTTTTCTTGATCCTAGTTAATGAGGTGTTGGGTAAGTCAAATTATGCACTCCAGATAGTTCGATAGTCAATTGATAGGGGTAAGGATATTTTGGTTTTCCCCCTCTTTCTCTCCTTTGTGTTTTTTTGTTTGTTTCCTTTCTTAGTTTGGTGTCTTGGTGTTTGGGTTAGGTTGAGAAATCCATTTTTGGAGTTCAGAGTTTCAGAGTTTTGCTGGAGTTTGGGAGTTTCAGGGTTCCAGAGTTTTGCTGGAGTTTTGGGGTTTTGGAGTTTAGAGTTCTAGAGTTTTGCCAGATTTTTGGGGTTTCGGAGTTCAGAGTTCTAAAATTTTGCTAGATTTTTAGAGTTTTTCTAGAGTTTCATAGTTTTGGGGTTTTGAAGTTTTGTTGGAGTTTCAGGGTTTCAAAGTTTCAAAGTTTGGAGTTCTCGAGCTTCATTGTAGTTGAAGGGTTTTGGCGTTTTGGGGTTTCAAAGTTTTGTTGGAATTTCAAGTTTTTGAGGTTCTTGCAATCCTGACCTTGAAAAAGAGAACCAAGATCTTGGACCCCCAAAACCTCAATCTCCTTTGTATGCACCTTCACCATTTTAAATAAAACCCGGTTAGGGGTTCAGGGTTCTTACAACCCCAATCCTCGAAAGGAGAGTTGGGGGTCATGTATACCTGAAGCCCCAATTATGGGTATGAAAGCCAGAGCTTTAAATAAGGTTAGGGTTTCATGGAATTGGGGGTCTTTGTACTTCCAAAGGTTAAAAAGGAAAGTTTTTAGTGGTTATTCACTTCTACCTAGGTTTTTTTGTGTTTTGTTTGGGTTTTTGGTCTTGCTCTCACTACTTTGGTTTTAAGTTTTCCTTCTTTTAGTTAGATGTTCAGTCTTGGTTTTCAATAAAAGATGTTGATAAGAGTTTTGTTGCGAGTGGGGAATTGTGAAGAACGTATTTGATAAAACCAATGAAGTACAATTTCTATGGATACAATCCACCTTTTAAGTTGGGTAATCTAACATCGAGAATAAATATATTGACATTAGACACATCTTGAGTTCATGAAGCTTTCAAATTTTGAAGGGGTTAATACCACCATTGAGAAATTTCGCTAAGATTTCCCAATTATTCTACCACAGCATTGACATCCTTTTCATTCTTTCATTCATTCATTCATTCAAAGTCTTAGCCGTAGCCCAAAAAGAGAAGGAAAGGAAAAGTTGAAAAATTCTGGAAATCACATTTTTTGAAAATCAAATTTTTTTAAGTTCAATCTTTAGTTGGGGGGCTGTTTTTTGTAACAATATTTTGCATGCTCAATATATGTCTATAGTAGTACATTCATGCATTTTCATGCACCGAAACCACCAAGAAAGTTGATTGGAGGCATTTTTTACAAAACAAAAGTCAAACTCAACTTTATTCCAAAATTTTAGGGTACATTTTGGCATCAAAATTGCATCTTTTGGCATTGTAATAGTTCCATATCAAATTCAACACATTATACTATCAATTATAAGTAGTTTTCAATAGTTAAACTAGAGTTTAGAATTCATTACACCCATTTTAGAGGCCCAAAAACCCTAGTTACAGGTTTCACATTTTTGCATTGTAAAAGCTATATAAACTCATCTGGGCATTGTAATGAGGATCGGATCTTTTGCAAGAGAAGCTTAATAAAATTGGTGTTCTATTCATGGTGTGTGAATCTTCCATCTATGTTGGTTTTGGATATTTATTTTCAAGATTCAAGAGCCAATTGTGTTTCCTTATGATTGTTCCTATAAATCATTAAAATTGGTGTTAATTGTTATTGAATCTACTCATCGTGACAAATGCTTGGAGAAGATATTTATATTTGTGCTTGAGGACAATTTTTTCTTGTGTGTGTACATACATGGACGGATTCACGATCTGATGAATTTTGAGAAATCTTTAATCTTATTAAATTTCATTGGTGATTACATTAGCTAAATTTGAGTTGTGAGTTATTCTAATTCATGTTTTGTGGGTTTTCAACATTTATTATGTGAGTTGAATCGTTGATGGTTAATGTCAATTAGGAATTTATTTTCAGTAATTTTCTTAAAATCTCTCGTGACCTTCTATTTCTTGAAATAGAGAAAGTTAGAAATTTAATTTAGATTTTATTCTTAGATTGCACTCATATAAATTGCATGCATGTTATCTTAAAAACCCTAAAAATAAAAAAGAAGTGTTACAAGACTCATTGTTTCAACCTCTTCAAAACAAACCAACAAAGGCCTCCTTGTGAACATTAACATTTATCTCCAATTGAGTTTCCACGTGGTTGTACCACGACCATTGAGAACCTTGGGAATGACTTCATCACTCTTTCAAGAGAGGGATTTACATCACTTATCCCTATTGTTACATTGTGTAAACATGAAGCTCAACAGAAGTGGCGCTAGAAGGATGGCTAAACCAAAAGTTTTCATGGCTATATGTACACTTGATTAGGTTGGATCTTGGAAAAATATAGCTTCAATGGGTAGTCCTCTGTGTATATCTTTACATGCACAGAATAGGCTTCCTTTTCTCTTCCCTGATAATGGACAAAATACTACAAATGATATAAGGATTTGAAAGGATCTAATGTTTTTTTATTAAAATTCAAAATGAAGATGTTGTTTGCAATCTATTTATTAAGACATTTCAAGGTATAACACTTCAGTGGTATGTAAGACTTCCATCTAACTCAATTTATTCATGAGTTGAACTAGAAAATTTGTTCTTGATTTATTTTAATTCCAATGTGAATGCACAAGATTCATTGTTTTTTTTTTCTACTATGAGAAGGACACTTCAAGAGTCTATTTCCCAATTTAATCATTGATTTTTTCTCATGTATAAAAGGGTTCGAGATTCAAAAAGGATGGTGCATGATTCAATGTTAAAAGAGAATTATTTGTGGTGTTTTGATGTCTCATTTGCGAGCACAATTAGATCTTTTGGAAAGATTGCTACCTTGCATGATGCATTAATAAAGGCTCTTTTCTTGGCACAATGTGGATGTGATGTTACAAATAATCTAGATGGAAGTTCAATATGAAATTGATTGAATGTTTCCAACCATTTAAACCCTATGCCAATCAAGTCAACACATTACAACTTGCCTGATCTCCAAGTTACAAATAATCTCATTCAACTAATTACAACTTGCCTGATCTCCAAATTATGCAATTATCCAATAGAAAAAATTAGATCAATCACTTTCAAGATAAGATTTGGAGTCAAAATGTCCATGCTACAACCTTGGATGCAAGTATTTTACCTCCAAATGATTATCCTTTGACTGTATTATCATATTCTTGTTATACTCTAGTGCTCAATCCATCAAATCATGATGATATTTAAAATGGTAAGCTTGTTGGCTAGTCATATGAGCATGATAAGTTATGCAACAATGAAGATGAAATGGGTCTAAAAGTTGATTGTAATCAAGAACTCAAGTGGCCAAATTATTTTTCCACAAAAAATAGTCATGAAGCATCAAGAAATGATGGCCAAATCCAAGAGGACAAGACATATCCAATGCTACCCCATAAATATTGCCATGAAGGATCAACAAGAACAAAATATTTGACATATTCACAAGGTAATCTTTATGGTTCTTTTGAGATTGAACAAGGTTCACATGAAAAATACACTGGTACTCATAATACATTGGGTGGATATTCCGCTTGAACAAAGTAGACTGAATGAGAGGTTGCAAAAACTGGGTATTCCTATGTCATTATTAGATTTTGCATGGTTGGAAGGATGTTGGATCCACCTTAGAAGTCAACATTGCGAGAGATGGATTGCCATGATTTTTTGGAAAATATGGAATTATATTTGAGAGGAAAGATGACTTTTGAAGAGGTACTAATTCCCTCAAAGGAGCATTGGGATAGTCAATCAATAAAGGGGGAAGATGAAAATGATCAACCCATGAAACTCTGAAAAAGTATGTGTTTGCCTAATGAGGAAGATAAATTGATCAGCATACAAGATAATGATGGTAAGACAATTCAAACTAATGTAGAGAATGAAATTATAGACACATTCATATACATTTTCATGACAAGTGAAAGAGAATAAGTCTATTCTCATAAAATCATGAGTGATGACACCCTTTATTTTTTGAATGTTAATCATGATGAAACTCAAATGGAGGAGATAAAAGAGGTTCAAAAGGATGATAAAAATGAATATGACGAAGATAAAAAATTATGTCATGAGGTAGAGAATCCTCATGACTTACCAATTGACAAGAAAGATGACTCTCTATCTCTATCATTGGATGAGGTAGACAAAGTTCTTGATTTGGTATCATGTTTGAGTGAAGAAATGTCAATTTGTGGTTATTCCATGAACATATCAAACCTTGTGGTAGCCAATTCATGTAGAATTCATCCATTTGATCTACATGTAGAAGTAAGTTTTCGTGACTTCTTGATAGCTTGGGAGATTACCTTAGAAGGTAAGGGCAATTTTAAACATGTTTCTCTAAGGCTTGAGGGAGAAAATGATTTGATTGATGATACTAATGATTATTGCAATCCAATAGACATGTTTATGATTAAAATTATTAGTTCTAATGAGGTTAAATGTGATGATTTGTTATTTAGGACCAATAATGATTATATCAAGGATCACAATATTGATGCTTTACCTTTTGAAGCTTGTTTTAACTATGGGTATAGTACATCACTAATGCATATGTTTACTTATGGTGTGCATGTACTTGAGGAGGATGAAGTGGTGTATTGTGAGTTAAGACATCTAGAAGAAGAAATCATGTTGTGTAAGCATACACTCATAGTTGGGAACTCATTAAATCAAGTTAAATCTTTCTATTATCCCTTTCATTTTGATATTTTTTAGTTTGAATATGATGATAAGGGTAAACAAACTTGTTTGTGGATTAATCATAATCATGGGGAGTTTCCACAACTTCTAATTTTGTGTAATTTGAATCTAGAATTTGAACACATCTTGCCAAAATTTTATTTTTCTAAGTACAAAGATGAGTTTTCATTCCTTAGAACTATGCAAAGTAGGTTATTGCTATTGTATGTAAAGAAAAGTCAATTAATCAACAACTCATATGCTTTTTGTTCTAATTTTTTTGTATATAATTTGACTTTAGCAGTCTTAATTAGATAGGTGTTAGTTATTTTACCTTTGTGTTTTAGTGGTTAGTTTTGTTTCTTGTTTATTGTTTTATCAGCGTGTTTGTCTTTATTCTTTGTTGCTTTAGTGTTTTTCTTCTTTTTGTTTGTCAGTCTTGGGGTGTAAGTTTTGTTGGGGTTGTTCTTAGATAGTGGTTCACCCCAACTAGTTCTCAATAGAAGGTAGAGGTATTTATTAGTCAAAACTTCAAAGAGAATGCACTCTCACTAAGAGATATAGTTGGTAATTAGACATGGAAGTACTTTATCACTAGAATGTCTAGATAATATTCAATGCTAGCTATCCAATATCACAATATACACATATAAGAATGAGACCTAAAACTTGGTTCTCTTAGTTGGGTGTAGGTTAAAGATATTATAAGCATGTTGGCTCTGATGACCACAAAGTTTCAGAACCCTATATGAAGTGTTTAGATTCTCTGACTGTGATATAAAAGTTATATAATCAAAAAATGAAAAATGACCAAAATGGTCTTTGCAAAGTAAAAAAGAAAAAGAAAAATTTAATTAATGAGTCAAAATAAAAAAAGGTGTGACTCTAGCAACCTCTACTGGGGATATGGATGTCTGGCTGGCAGTAGAGAAAGGTTATATTGAAACACATAGGAAACTCTATCGGGGCTATGGATGCCTGACCGACAACAAAGCCATTCATGGGAAATCCAGGTCAAATATGTGAAATATGGTTTGTGATTTACATTCTTCTAGGTTGTACTCATAGAAAAGTCTTGTTGGAATGAATACACTCAAACACACACATGAAAGCTTTTACAAAGGTATTGATTTTGAAGCTTGTGAAATAGTGTTCCCTTACCTGATAACTAGGTAGTTTTTTTAGTGTTGGGTTAGTTTGAAGGTCGTTTGTTGATGAAAAAATGCCTTGGTCGTTTCTCTTTTTCGGGGGCTATTTGTTGTGCCTCCACAACTCACGCCCCATTTTAGCCATTTGGCCTAATGGGGACCCCCTTTTTTATTTTTTATTTTTTTCTTTTTGTTTCCTTGATCCTAGTCAGTCTGGTGCCAGGTAAGTCAAATTGTGGGATCTTTGCGCTCCTAATAGTACGACAATCAATTGATAGAGGTATGGATATCTTGGTTCCCCCTCTCTTTCTCTCCTTTATGTTTTTTTTTTGTTTATGTTCTTTATTAGTTTGGTGTCTCAGTGTTTGGGTCAGGTTGAGAAATACATTTTTGGAGTTCAAAGTTTTGAAGTTTTGTTTGAGTTTTGGGGTTCCGAAGTTTTGCAGGAGTTTCAAGGTGTTGAATTTCAAAGTTTTGGAGTTTTGCTAGATTTTTGAGGTTTTGGATTTAAAAGTTCCAAAGTTTTTCTGGAGTTTTGGAGTTCTATAAATTCATTGGATTTGTGGGGTTTAAGAGTTTTGGAGTTTTGCTACAGTTTCAGGTTTTGGGGGTTCTTGCAACCCTGACCCCTAAAAAGAGAACTAGGGTCTCAAACCCCTGAAACCCCAATCCCCTTTGTATTAACCTTCACCATTTGAAATAAATTTCAATCAAGGTTTCAGGGTTCTTGCAACCCCAATCCCCAAAAGGAGAGTCGGGGGTCATGTATCCCCCAAACCCCAATTATGGGTATAAAAGCTAGAGCTTTAAAGAATCAAAGGTCTTTGTACCCCCAAACCCCGAACCCTCAAAGGTTAAAAAGGAAAGTTTGTTGTGTTTTTTTACTTCTACCTGGGTGTTTTTATGTTTTGTTTTCATTTTGGGGATTTCTTCCAGTCCTTTGGTTTTATTTTTTCCTTCTTTTAGTGAGATATCCAGTCTTGCTTTCATAGTATAATTAGCCTGGTTTTTAATAAAAGATGTTGATAAGAGTTTTGTTGTGAGTGCATAAACATGAAGAAGATATTTGATACAACCAATGAAGTACAATTTTTGTCGATATAATCCACTTTCTAAGTTGAGTAGTCTCTATAACAAGATTACAAATACTGGCATTAGACACATCTTGAGTTCATAAAGCTTTCAAAGTTTGGAGGGGTTGATACCACCATTGAGAAATTTTGCCAAGTATTCTACCACAAGATTGAAATCTTTTGCATTCATTCATTCTTCCTTTCATTCAAAGTCTTAGCCACAACTTGAGAAGAGAAGGAGAGGAAAAGTTCAAAAATTCTGGAAATCACATTTTTTGCATGAAAATCAAATTTTTTGAAGTTCAATCTTTAGATGGTTTTTTTTGGTAATTGCATTATTTTTCATGGTCAATATATGTCTACAATAGTACATTCATGCATTTTCATGCATCAAAATCGCCAAGAAATCTTATTGGAGGCATTTTTTGCAAAACATAAGTCAAACTCAACTTTATTAAAAAAAATTAGGGCATGTCTTGGCCTCAAAATTGTATCTTTTTGACATTGTAATAGTTTGATATCAAATTTATCATGTTATACTATCAATTAGAAGTAGTTTTCAAGATTTAAACTAGAGTTTAGAATTTATTACGCCCATTTTAGAGGCCCCAAAACCCTAGTTACGGGTTTCATAATTTTGCATTGTAAAAACTATATAAACTCAATTGGGTATTGTAATGAGGGTCAATTTTTTGCAATATAAGCTTAATAGAATTGTTGTTTAATTCGTGGTGTGTGAATCTACCATCTATGTGGGTTTTGGAAATCTATTTTCAAGATTCAAGAGCTAACTGTGTTTCTTTGTGATTGTTCCTGCAAATCATTTAAATTGGTGTTAATTGTTATTAAATTTGCTCATTGTGATGAATGTTTGGAGAAGATATTTTTATTTTTGATTAAGGATAAAAAAATTTTTTGTGTGCAAATACATGGATGGCTTCGCATTCTAATGAATTTTGAGAAATCTTCAATCTTATTAAATTCCATTGGTGATTACATCTACTGAATATTAGTTGTGAGTTTTTCTAATTCATGTTTTGTCAGTTTTCTTTATCTATCTGACATTTAATATGTGAGTTGAATCATGGATGGTTAATGTCTGTTAGGAAATTTTTTTCAGTAATTTTCTTAAAATATCTCGTAACCTTCTTCTTTTTATATTTCTTGAAATAAAGTTAAAAGTTATAAATTCATCTTATATTGCACTGATATAAATTGCATGCATGTTAGCCTGAAAACCCTAAAAAAAGTGTTATAAGATTCATTGGTTCAACCTCTTCAAAATGGACTAACAAAGGCCTTGTGAACATTTATCTTCAATTGAGTTTCCACGTGGTTGTACCACAACCATTAAACCTTGGGAGTGACTTCAACACTCTTTCAAGAGAGGGATTTGCATCACTTATCCCTACTATTACATCATTTAAACACAACGCTCAACAAGTCTTTTAAAGATCTCGTTAAATATGCATAACTCAATTATGCTAAGATGCAGTCTCAAACACCAACATCCAAATATCAAAATGTGATCTCAAATCAAGCATCAAGAAAGCCAACAAATGGAGGCAAAATACTCATACATAATGACACAATCAATTGGCCTCATTGCTAAGAGTGTGGATCCCAAAGAAGACCAAAATTAAAACACACAAGGAGTATGATCATTCCACATTAAAGGAACTCATTTCAAATTAAAAAATGCAATTATTCCAAAGGTTCATTTTTGGACCAAAAACTAGTCCTGAAGGTTTCCACCATTGACAAACCTTTGAAGACACTAAATTTTCAAATTTGAAATCAAGGAAAATGGGTAAAACCCACAGGTCTCATAATGTACAACAACTCATTCATCAAATAAAATTTGAATTTCAATCACACATGATGAAACAAACAACATAACATTATCTCAACTTCACATTTTGAAATAAAATAACACATAAGCTCAAACAAGCTCTACATTGAATCAAAATCGTGGGGAAAAGCAAGAGATTCTTCCCACTAAATATTTGCATCCAACATATAATAATTGAATTGATAAACAAAAGAGATATGAGGAATCTTACCTCAAATAATGAAGAAAACCAAAAATAGAACACAATCTTTGAAACGCCACAAAATCAAACAAGATTGCCAACAAAAAGGATCAATCCTGACATGAATCTAATGAGTCAATGCCCACAAAATTCTGGAAAGTCAATCAAACCCAATAAGCATTTACCAATTTTCTCCCAAACAGGGTTTTGAGAGCAAAATCCAATTTCAAAAACTAAAAAGAGTGAAAAAAATAATTCTTTTTCATTTATTTAAGGGTGGTCCCACAAAAGTGGTTCCCACTTTTTGGCCAACTTTGACACTGAAATGACTATTCTGAAAAAGAACTTCACTTTCAGATGCATATTACTACAAAACTGTTAAGAATTTGAAGATGATGTAAACTAGTGATTTTTAGAATTTTCTTTCTAGTTTCTAACTATAATTTTTTTAAAAAAAAATTGGAATTGACTTGTGTCCATTTTTCCTTCTCTTTCGAAAAATGGTTTATATGAAAAATCAACATTTTTAAAGAGAGACAGTCACTTGTTTTGACATTACCTTTTTTGAAAAATGATCATGACACAATACTTTCAAGGTTAGAATTTTAACATCAATACCTAGAAGATGTCATTGGTTTCATTCAATTTGGTTTAAAATTTTATATTTTATTGAGTTATGAAGTGACATTAACCGTAATTTAGACATAGGTTTCTTCGATTCGATATAACTTCATTTCTATAGATCAAAATTTATTTTTTCTTTTTTTGATCGAAACGTAACACAAATACCTATTGGATACATGTTTTTTTTTAAAACCCCATTTTTCTATTTTTTCCGAAGCATCAAACATAGAGGTTGTGAAATGGTCAAACAACCTATATTTAATAAAACTAAAAATAGAAAGTCGCGATAAACATAATATATACAAAAATTATAGTCATTGGAAAGATTGTTTAGAGTACCACAATCTACGATTTTTTATTTCATAATATAGTCTTATTTGGCCATTGATTTAGCCCTTGGAGGGGCATAATTTTGTAAAAATTTCACGTCTACCCAAAATTCCATTTTTGGTGCCTTTGAACGAACACCCCTTCGAACGAAGGGGGGTTCGTACGAACCCCCATTGGAAAAATCTGGCAAATTTTACCATGGCCGGTTTTTTCCCAAAGGGGGTTCATTCGAACCCCCACTAGCCATTTGTTTTTTTTTGTTTTGGTATAAATAAATGAGTTTTTTGAGTTTTTAAAATAATCAATTCATTTTAATTAATTGTTTTATAATAGAAACATTGAAACAAAAATTTTATAAGGGAAGAATTTTATTGTATCTTGCAATTTTTTCGAAGAAGTTTTTTTTAAGAACAAAGATGGGAAACAAGAAGGGAAGGCGCACTAAATCTACAAGAAAAAGGTCACCTGGTAGAGAACAGAAAAATCATGAAGCATCATTGACATATTATTACAGAACTAAACAAGGTATGCATCTGTAAATTCACATGTGTGAGTTTTATGTGTCTCCATTTATAATTTTATTTTATTTGTTCTAATTTGATTCATTTTTGTACATGTAGCTCACAATGAAAAATTACAAGATGAAGCACAAGCTCAAGCATAAGGGTCAAACCAAGTTGAACAAATGGATGCTGGAGAAGATTTAGGATTAGTCTCTATAGAATCTCAAACAATGGAAGTTGGAGAAGGGTCAAGATCAGTTGCTCCTATTGGTATGGATGAACACATAAAACTTGCTCAAACTGTAAAGAAAAAAATCAATTATAGAAACTTAGATCATTTGCTTGTAATTGATGTGGAGAAATTGAGATCGCTTTTTGATATTAAACCCTTAAGTATTTCTAAGAAGAGGTCTTTGAATAAGATAGAAAGAGAAATAACGACTAAATTTGATAATCTTGAAACACTTGAACAAGCCCAATTGCTTTCTCTTGTTCTTATAGAAATTTTTTTGCAAGAGCTATTAAAATTGTTGGGTGTAGACACAACATAAAAAAAGAGAAAAATTTCTAACATGAAAAGTGATATTATAGAAAATATTACGAAAGGTTTGAGCTCTATAGGGAAGCAATCTCAAACTAAAGATACGACCAATGCAAGAAGAGTTATGTTGACATCCATTGTTGGTAACACTATACCATGAAATAGACAAATATCTTCAGTTTCATCTTAGATTGGTTTTAGTAGGAAAATAATATCAAAATATGTTAAGAGGAGAATGCTTTTGGATGATAACACATTGGAAGGCAATTAGGAAATTATGTGTAGAGCTCCTCATTCTGATAGGATTGAGGAGGTAATCAAGAATTTGGTCATATCATTCTGGAATGATAATACCCATCCTTCACCAAACACTAGAGATGCTATCAGACATAGGGTTAGAGCCAATGAATATGAATATCATACAAAAAATTGGTTGGATACAACACAACATGAAATGTATGTCTTATTTTGTAGTTCAAATCCTAATATAAAGATTAGGCAAACATTTTTTGAAAGATTGAAGCCATATTATGTGAGGAGAAAAAAAGTGTTTGAAACTTGTTGTTGTTATCATATTAAATTTGATCTCCACTATCAGGTTTTCTGGTAGTTTGTAGAAGATAATTTTGGTTTTCAAAATCCTCCTCCTAGTATACAAAGTGAGTTCATCTTATTCATTTTATGTGACAAAACATATGATGCAGTTGGTCAAATAAATTGCATAAAAGGAATATGTGAAACATGTATTGATTTGGCTCTTTTCCCTTTGAAGAATGAAGATATTGATGTGACAAAGATGACAAATTGCAAGAGTTACAAATATGTAAGGAATGAAACAAAATTTGGGAAAGAATACAAAAGGTTAGAATATGTTGAAGAGGAGATAACTATTGGATCATTTATGGATAAATTTAAAAGTTTGATTCAATCGTATATTCATCATGTTTTTTTAGCAATGTGGCAAGCACAACAATTCCAAAAACTGTGAGATAATTTCCCACTTGGAACTATTCTATCAATTGTTGATTTTGTAGAAAACTATTGTTTTGTTCATCAAAAGACCATTCAATCAGAATGCAGTTTTTTCAGATCATGTTACTATTATGATATAGGTATGTTATGGTCACACACAATTTGTTTTTGGATGTTTCTTTGAGTGAGGTCTGGTGTTAACTCCTAAGCACAGTGGGAGTGGATGTCTTTTTTCTACATGGTTGGATGGTAGTGATTCTATTACTATTGAGATCCAACGTTCGTGACTTTGTGCTTGGATGATCTTTGTTGTTGCTTCTATCTTCTTGTACGTTGCTTGGAGACTTGTTTATTATTGTCATGAGATGTATATATGGTATTCCATTTTAGGTATTGGTTAGTGACATTTATTTAGATGAATATGTTCTTGTATTGTATATTTTTTATCCTTGTGACATGTGCAGTGGAAGTTGTATTATTATGCATGCCATGATGTATCAATTGTACTTTATAGATTGTATCTTTGATCACATTGATGTAATGAATATAGCTTATTATTCAGTTGAAATGAACATATTAGTATACTTATGACTTGTGTTATTTTCATTATGATTGAGTAAAGGATTAGGAATACTTCAATTTGGGTTTTAGAATGAACCTAAGATATATCAAGTGATTATGTGTTGGATTGTACTTAGTATATTTGTTAACTTTTACATAATTCTATGTCATGGAACCCTTGAGACTTGTAATATGTAAATGAGTTACATTTATGAGTATGTATTGTCTTATGTTATATTGATTCCACATTGTTATTCATTATTGATTGTAAACTCTTAAGAGAAAAAAATATTCGGTAAATTTGGTAACATGTTTTAGGTTAATTTCTCGTGGGTTTCCTGGTGGGGCATTACATTTATTCTTTGACTTTGTCGAATATTTTGAACTGTAACTAAGGGCATATTTTGTTGCATATTTCAAGCATTTTCTGGTTGAGGATATTTAGTTGTTGATCATTGCTTGCGGATTTGTAGGATATAGTTTGGTCATCATCACATGTTAACATATAGGTTAATTATTCCAACCGTGGTGCTTTGTCATGACATTCTAAAGTTGTCTCTTTCTTTCTCAAGAAGGTATATTTTGTGCATTTTGTATGTCACTACACAATATTTACAATCTATTCATAATCTAATAGATAATCCATTGAGAATATTTCAACAGTATTGAACACACATGGATCATCTCTTCTAGTACAATGTAATTTTTTACCTCTATCATTATGAGAACACGTATTCCAAGTTGAAACATATTTGTCAAAGTAACTTTTAGCTATTTCAACTTCATATTCATTCCAATCAATTTTATCCATATCAAGCATATTTGGAACCATATAAAACTATGGATATGAGAAGAACCTTAATGTCTTCATTCATATCTATATCAATAATCTCCTATTCAAAATAGTTTTACAAGAACTTCTTCACAAAATATTGTAAATATTTGATAAAGATGTAAAGAAGTTGTATGTGGGTTATCTACAATGTTTTGTGAAAACTATTCTCTTGAATATTGTGTAGTTTGTCCTAAATTGGATGGAAGTAATTTATGTAGGTCAGACCATTTTGTACGTCAACTGAACTTAAAATGTAAAGAATAATGTTGGCATCCCTACTTGATGCCCCATGGCTGTCAAGTCCATTAGATATTTATTCCCAGTATGATCTTGTACCTCAAAAAAATGCCCCAAACCACATAAGTTGGTTTACCAACTAGTTGTCAAGAACATTTTCAAGGTGTTGGCAAAGGGCATCTAGAGTCTATGGTATTTTATCATGCAAAATTGTAGATGAAATAGAAAAAGTGTACATGTTTCCCAAACCTGTGGTCATGGAACCGCATTGAATGTAAAGCATATTCATACATTTGTACTTTTTTGTCTCTATTGTAGGGAAAGTGTAGTTCCATTCAAGACTAATGTAAGGAAAGCCATGTCCAATAGACCCTTGGCATTATATTTCTTTATTATTCTATTATTAATTTTATGTCATGGAGTGATAGGAGGATCACTAATCTTTATACATAGGACATATTTTATAGTTTCTGACTCAAGCTATCTATTTGGGAGCTTGGGTATGAATGATCAAGAATTTGCAAAATCACTTTCATTATCAAAATCTCACAACCTTCCATTTTAGACACTGCACCATGGGAATCAATTAGCAAGTTATGCAAAAAACTTGATATATGTATATATATATATATATATATATATATATATATATATATATATATATATATATATATATATATATATATATATATATATATATATATATATATATATATATATATATCTGTGTGTGTGTGTGTGTGTGTGTGTGTGTGTGTGTGTGTGTGTGTGCTTGTAATAGGCAATAGAATAAGTGCATCCATATCAACACTCACATTGGCATAGTATATATCATTATTGAATTTCTATTGTAACACATCCATAACATGTTATCTATTTACATAACAATAATAATTCTTTCGCTTGATATTATGCTTGTGCATAATGATAATATCAAGCTCTTCTAGCTAGCGAGGCAAAAGACACAAAATAATTGATATGTCTTGTGGAAATCTTATGGTATGCCAAATATATTTATATCGGTGGCCTCTTGCATGGGCGACCTACAAAATTGGGTTCACTCTAGCTATTAACATCTCTTCTACCTAGGCAAGTCTCTTCAAGACAAGTGTTACAAAAAAAGGTAAAGAAAGCTTGAAATATGAACTTAAATTGAATATTAATATAAATCTAAAACCAATTATTAACCCTCAATAAAGTGATTGAAGAATCAAAATAAGAACTAGAGAATCTTTGCACATAAAACACCAAGTTTATGTGCGGAAACCCTTTCAGGAAAAAAAAATCACCATAGAAAGAGGCAAGTACATTACTTATCAAATGAAGAATACAATATAAATATGCACTTCTCTATAGACCTCTATAGAATCCAACAGTACTTTGTTAACTTGGAAATTAAACAAGATTGAATCAAATAACTCTAGTTTAAGACACTAATTTAGAGGAGTTTGCGAGGATGAATACCATTGTGGTATCACAAAAAACATGATATAAAACCACTTGGAAAAACCTCACTTCCACCCCCAAAAATAGTCTCTTATAGATGCTCTTATAATTATCATAAGGAATCTCTTATGTGTGTCCACCCCTAGAAGGAATCTGTTATAAATTGTCAAAAGTGTTGTCACAGAATCTTCTAACAGTTGTCATAACCATCATAGATGCTCATAAAACCCTTAACAAGTGTCCAAACACCTCAAAATAGAGGATTTCAAGAGAGGAAACCTAGCTATTTTGTCCTTTTCCTAGATGACAAATGGTAAAAGTAACTTTGTCTTTGCATGGCATCTTTTACCATAATATGTTAAATGGTTCAACCTCTTGCATGGGTAAATTACAATAGAAATTAGGAAAATAATAAATTAAGGATTTACAAGGTTGATGACACCTATATCCAACTAGCGGTTGTTCACCTAGGTCTAAATTATTTGCTATAGAGAAGTGATGCACCCCCTCTTTAGCAAAACATTTACACCATATGGTCTCTTGAGTATTTTATATGAGCATTCCAATATAACTTCCTTTGCATTTATTGCATGTTTTTACATTAGACAATGCATGAATACACTCTTAGAATTATTTCATTGAACACAAGGAATCAAGTGTAAAAATATCCCCATACCACAAAATTGACCAAACACATTTTTGTCTTTTTCTTTAATTTTTTGTGAGCTCATCATCTATAGTCACTAATGCATTCTCAAGGTTATCCACTTCAAACTATTCAATTTGTCACTTACAATCTCTCGAGGAGTTGTTTATATTATTTTTATTGTTGTTTGTACACCTCTCTACATTTTTTTTTATAAATTGTTGGTCATGATGCCAAGCAGATATATTTTCCTTGTGCTAAGTGTAATACAATGGAATTTGTTTATTTGTTTCAACATCTGTAAATTATAGTTTATAGGTATTTAGAGGTGTAGTTTCCATTGTTTGCATTTTTTTTCTACAGATCGTTGTATTTTTTGATTTAACCATTGGACACAATGTCTAGCATATATTTCATCCTTGTGTTGGTTGTAATATAGTCAACTTCATTCTTTTCTACTACCCATTTTGATTTTAGCATACATTGTGAGTGTCTACATTCAATCTGTTAAAGTTAATGTAAGTTTTAATCAATTAAAATACTTGTATTTCTTACTTTTCATACCTATCATTTGGTAGAGTTGGGTGGTTAGCAATTTCTTGAATATATGAAACATACAAAGCCTGGGGACATGGGTTTTGATATTTCTTGACTCACATACTACAAATAAATAAACATTGCACATGATAGATAAAAAAAACATCCATTCTAAAGGCACTTAGGTGTTCAAATATTTGTTGAAAATTTTAACCAAAAAGAGCAAGTACAGAAATAAACTATCTTTATAGTTGGATTCAAAGCCTCAACAAATTACAAGCTAAACATTGCAAATGATAGAGAACAAAAGCATATGCTCTAAAGGCACTCAGGTGTTGAAATATTTGTTGAAAATTTAAACCAAAAAGAACAAGTACAGAAGCAAATTATCTTTCTAGCTGGATTAAAAGCCCCAACAAATTACCGACTAGAAGCAAGACTAAAATCATAATATTATGAAAAAATATTTATATTATAAAGAGAATTACTCTATATTATCTAAGGGTTTATATAATAATCTAAAGTCTCATATATATAGTTTTATAAAAACATACCATGTTAATCTACACAGTCCAATAAATATTTATGCATTGAAATATTCCTCACCTTGCCTCCATGATTTCCTTAGAGAATTCCCCCCTCAATGCCAACAACCATTTTCCACCTCATATAACTCTAAAATTAGACACTTACATCATTCCTAATGATTAAAACATATGAAGATAGCTAGGGGAACACATATTTTCTCAACTTTTGAACCACAAACCATAGGTTTGGTAACCCACTATCTTGCCTTTGCATAAAAGACAACAATCATAAGTAACAACAAGGGATAGTTTTTAGAAATTGCTATCTTCTACACCTTGTGAAGATATAACACAAAGCAATTTAAATATCCATATCGTTCTTAATCATATAAGATAGACAACTTCTCATCTATTCAAATTAAAATAAATTTGAATCAATTGAAACATTCATATCATTCTTAATGATCTTTCAAAGAATGTACAAGCACAAGCCTTGTGAAATTGCAAGGCTGAGTTTGAAAGAAGAGAAAAAAATTGGAGTAAGGCTTGCACTTTAAAGTAGGGAATTTGAATTTTAAAAAATTCAAGCTGACAATATCCATCACATAACCTTTCACCAATTCAAATATATGTATCATTTGTAATCATATAACATAGAACATTTCAAATACTTCTATCATTCTTAATCATATAAAATAATCAACTTTTGACCTTTTGGAAATAAAATAAAGTTTAATTAATTCAAAAATTTGTGACTCTTGAAATTGAATATACATAACTTGCACTAATATCTATCAAAAATCAAGACATCAAAAGGTGGTTTTCTGCATCCAATCCATCCAATATATATAGTTCAAACCTGAGAAACTGTCTTTGAAATAAATGTCTTTTCAACATGACCATTTTAAAGGGAACTTAAAATTGTTTTGAAATAAAATTAATGACCCCCCAAACCTATAGATTTTTATTTCAAACACACAATGAAATTATTCGATCATCATTGAAAACATATAGTGATAGAAAGTGGACAAATGACATTTAAGCCTCATTGGAACCAACTATTTGTGATATTTAAGAAATTAAAATGTCACACTCATTCTTTAGATCCACCTTTGTAACTTTAGTAATTGTTGTCTTCAACTTCTCTTCAGAGTTACACACATCACTTTGCACACATAGAGTAAAGACAAAAGTATTCAAGAGAACTGAGTTGAAGATTTCTCGTGGAGTTGCATCAACTTCACTGTCATATTATAACATGTAGAGATCCTTAGCAGACATCTTCAACAACTGACTTTCAACATCATCAAAAGCCACAACACAAGGTGCAACACTATGATCTTGGAGTTTCAAGTGTATAAGGTATCTATAGTTACAGTTAAGCACTTGTGCTTGACATTTAGAACATAACCATGTACTAGATCATTATTTTAAAGAATTTATTTTTACATTCTTTTTCATTGACAAGTAGTGGACATGTTGGATACAAGAAATTATCTTGTCTGATGAACTTCATAGTTGCCATCATTTTGGTCTCTAAATAATTTTTTATTGTTAAGTTACGTTCTAAAATATATGCAATTATGACCCTTCCTATTGTTACATTTCCCTAATCAATAATCAATAATGATAAATGTATATCATTATTATCTATCTCTACTCTATATCATAGGGTATTTGCTTCAGGTATTGAAGATTTAATTTCTAATACTATCAATGCTATAATATTTATTACCTTACCTATAAATTCAGCCACACACCCATTCCTCACAATAAGCACAACCACTTTTTGTTGGTCGTTTAAGCCTTTCAATTGTTTGTCCTCTTGCTGGAAAGGCAAACCCCATAAATTCATATCAATTATTATCAAGAATATGTCAACTAATATTCAACCCTTTAGCAAACTTTTTTTCCATCCATTTTGTGCACAACTAAGATTTACCCAACATCCACAACAAGCACAATTATGTCTGCAAATTTTTTACCCTTGATCTTTGAAATTTCATCAAATTACATGAATTGGAATAGGTTTCTTTTAATAGATTTGTCATCATCACAACATTTTAAAATTGATGCCTAGTCCAAAGTGATATCCATACAACTATTTAGCTTATTATACTATTCGTTTGCATCCTTTACAATACCTTTAGAAATTGTATACATCTCACCCACTTCCACTCTATCATAATATAAATCTACAAGGTCATCAAAATAAAAAATCCAAATTTCTCTTATGCATCTATCAAATCAAAGTTAAAAACCTGTCCACTTCTTCTATTCATTGTGAACTAATGCATTTTCCTTTTTTGGTAACACATCCCATGATCACCTATCTACTTTGATAGGGATTCAAGTCCTTTATAAGACTGATAGTTTCAGCGACACATGTTTGCCTCGTTAGGACATGAATACCAAACTTTGGTGCACAATCGGATGGATTTCTAACTTTTTCTTACTACAGATTTTCTTGTTGTGGTTGAAATAGGTATTTTGGCTTTCCAATGACATGGTATCTTGAATGAATGACATCTAAACTAAAAATAATTATGGTCTTATTTAACAAGGTAACTAATAGCTATTACATATTACATAATTTCAAAATACATATGCAAGAGCAATGTAGATATTAAATAGAAAATGTCAAAACCTACCTAGAATCACCAATGTTTTGACATATATAATTTGTCAAAGAAATTATTAAACCTATCTTTAGTGCATCTAAAAATAAGAGATTGGTGAATTTTTCTAGCAATATGGCTAGTTGCTAGCTTCCATCAGACAACACAATTTTGTATCACTTGGACTTGTTTTCAGTCAAGGCCAATTTCTTAAATAATAAAATTTGAAGCAATGACCTCAAAATAATATCTCCACCATTAATTGATCAAATTGCATTGGTTTTCAAGATACAATCCATGTTAATAACCTACACAAATAATTTATCAAATAGAAAGGAATAAAAACCATGAATACTACATTCAAATATAGAAGCAAAAAATAGTACAAACTCACCAAAATAAGCAATGCATGCTTGCACAATCTAAAAACAAGCTATCATTCCTATTCATGCCCTTGATTATCATTTCAACAATAAAATATAGTTTTACAAAAGGATTCCTAAGTCCTTCTTCTTATGTGGATGCCTACAACAAACTTTAATGGACCCTCTTATAGAGATCCAGGCCCCTTAGGGGTATGTTTCACTATCTGGTTATGGAATAGAGACATAGTTACAAAGTTGGCCATTCCTATAGATGAACATATTAATAATGTGGTAGATTTAAAGGAGACATGTCAACTCTTTTATGGGCCTACGTTTTAAATCATAACTTGGTAGTAGGAATGTTAGCTTGGACATAACAGGATTAAACAAAATCTACATAAATAATTAAGAGGTAGTTAAAATTGGTCAGTTTAAACAGCTAAAAGGATTAATTGTTCCATTACACACAAAACCATAATGAATTATGTATGATTCATATAAATGTGAAGCAAGGAAAATCAAGGAATCTTACCTTATAAGTTAGTCCTTTGGCTAAAATGGGATTCACTCTATTTTTTATTTCCTCTTTTTCTCTCTGGTGTCTTGTTCCCTGCCACCATGGATTCATTGATCAAGTTCATAACAGAAAAGAGGAATATGGCATTCATTGATACTAATAAGCATGTTTTAGAGGTGCTAAACTACTCTAATAAATTTTTGATCCATTTAGTCTAGAAGATACTAGGTTGAAAATTCATTGGCGAAAACCATAGGTATCAAGTAAACACAAATATTCCTATCATGTTTCTTGATAGTATCCTAATGGTTGGTGAAGAGAAATTTGTGGTTGGTGAATTATGCAATATGTTATTCAATATCTTGTTTCTAAGAGACTTGGAAAAAAACTTTGAATAATGTGGATAGGAACTGTTGGAATTATGAAATGTGTGTGTATTG
Organism: Chamaecyparis obtusa; assembly: GCA_027943335.1. NCBI lineage: Eukaryota > Viridiplantae > Streptophyta > Pinopsida > Cupressales > Cupressaceae > Chamaecyparis > Chamaecyparis obtusa. Next base: position 702,544 of record BSBK01005215.1, read on the forward strand.
CAATACTGGTTTTAACCTTTTGTCTCTACATTTCACACTAAGGTTTAAATTTTTCAAATAATGTATCTATTGTTTTATCTTTTTCTATTTTATCATTAACATGCACAAATGATTCCTTGGTTCTAAGTTGTTTAGGAATGTCCCTTTGGTTGTCTATTTAATTCCCTACAAGCTTATTACCCTTTTAACTAGTTGATATTACAATCCTCAACGTTTGCAACAAAAATTTCCTAAGTCGCCCATCTAATGTTTATGTCTTTATGTTTAACTATCCTTTTTGTCTTAATAATGGTCCCCCTTTAAGTCATAAAATATGTGCACGTGCTAATTATGGTCCTTAAGTGGTCAGGCAAAACATCAAATCTATGTCCATGGTCATGTTAATAACCTTGAAAAGTTTTCATTTAGTCTCATGTAGCCTTGGCTTGATGCTCATAAGAAAGAAAAGGAGTTGGGCACAAGTTCATGACAACTACATTAAATAGTGAAGACAAGCTGTGACATTGTGCCTAACAGTAAACTATCAAATAAGATGCCAGAGTGCAAGAGAAAAATTGCTAGAGAAAACTATTCAAATGAGCCATGATGTTGTGATGAACTAATAATAGTCACAATAAATTATTTGGTATGATATTGTATTGGTTAGAGGTGATTGTCACTTTTGCCTGCAATCTTGCGTCAAGTTGCAAGTGTTTAGATAATGTGCTTGGTGCATCCTCACATCTTGAAAAGGATAACCTATAGTCAAATCGTAGAGTTGCAAGATGATATTATTGGAAGATTGTTGAGCATGTTAGAGTTTTGGATTTGGGTATGCTGACATTAATGTTTTGTCATTGATGTCAACATACTTGTTATTGTCTCAGACAGTGTGTTCAAGATGTTTGGTAAGGTGGATTTTAGTTGTTCAGATACTATACTACATATCTTGAGATGTGATGATGAGGTATTGTTCTGGAATGTTTGTAGATTGTCTACAGAGGTTCGCAAAGGTTGGTTTGATAGTTTGAATAAGATGTGATTGAGTTTCTGGTCACTAGTGTCATAGTGTTCTTGTGAACAGTGGTTGTGTATTTGGTTCAGTATGAATTGCATGTGATGTTTCAGAGGTTGCAAAGTTTGTTATTGTATGATCCCTTATCATTGTGATCATAGCTAGTGTTGTTCATGATTCTGAGTACAACAAGCTATCTTTTGTTATGTCTGAGTTAAATATTTTAGTGTTCATGTTGATTAGAGTTAAAGATGAGTTTGGATTTCATATTGGAGTTGATGCAAAGGTTCTATATGGTATTCATGATGTTTATTGGTGTTCTTGGATCATGTGATGATCATTCTATTGGTTTTCATTAGTTGTGGTGATCAAATTTGTTGCTTTGGTAGCGTGTTGGCGTTTCTTCATTTCGGTCCTAGCTGATTTGATGGAGTAACATGTTGTGATTCTTGGTGATGTATTGGTGATGGTATAACATGTTCAAGGATGAAGATTTGGGTCCTATATAATTCTTAGCCGACTTCATTTGGATTTCATTGAGAATTTAGCATAATGTTTATATCTTTTATTGCATTAGGTCTTAGCTGACCTAGTGGTTGATTATTCTTTGTAATTGATATAAATGAGAGATCATTAGGAGTATATATGCATGAGATAGGATTGTGTATATGTGTGTTCTACACTTAAGGAGGATTTTTTACTTCATTATAACTATATTGGCATAGGAGATGCTATTTGTCAATTTAGTTGTAAAGGACTGCATGTCCACCCCATTGTTATTGAATATAGATCGGTGAACCCGGCTAAGGGTAGAATCTGAGATTGTATTGTGAGTAGTGAGCTCTGGGCACTAAACCTACAGATTGGTTTGTAAGCCTATGGTTGCAAGTGCATCCTTTTTTCTCTATTTTTATCTTAACCATACAGTAGTTCTAACAGAGTACACTCATCTAGTGGGTTTGACTCCAATCGGGGTTTTCCCTTAACTGGGTTTCCTCGAGAACAAATCTTTGTGTTTTATTTTTTGTGTTTTGTGATGTGGATCTTGAATTATTATTTATCTTTCAGATATAAGTGGCTAAAGTATAATTAATGTAATTAGGTACACACAACTAATTCACTCCCCCCCCCTCCTCTTAGTTGTGCTTGCCTCCTTTTGGACCTAACATATACCACATATCACATTGATAGAAGGATTGCTTAGTGCAAGGAGAGATGATGTCATTGTAGAAAAGTTATGCTTGAGCAAGTAACTGCCACATGTCTTGTCTAGACCCACAAGGTTAAGTGAAAGGGTGAAGGCACAACATCATAGAGTTTTATAATGTTTGCATTAGTCAAAGTATGATGTTGTGACTAGGCACTACATGTGCATTATGGGCCAATGAAGATAAATGGAAGAAATACAAGGCACAAGATCACATGAAATGTTGATAAGTGCAAGTTGCAGGCTACAAAGTTGTGAGTAGAGGCGATGTATCAATGAGCTTGATAGAGTTGTAAGAGGTGTCTTTCAAAGAGCATGAGTGTAAGGGCTAATGACATATATTGGAGGTCCCTAGACTCTTGTGAGAACATGACATGTCTTTGACTAAATAAAATAATAAGGAAATAGGTTTTATAAGGGTGCACTCTCACAAGGATAAAGAGTGATCATGTGAAACCTTGACATCTCGTGAGATCTTTACACATGTCCAAGAAAATGAATATCAAAACATTGTAAGATGGAGAAGCTGGTGATGGAGAATGTTGTGAAGTTGTGATATGTTGATAAGTCTCTGTGAGGATTGAATAAAGTAAAGGTGCATGTTTGACTTCATGGCATTATGAGTTGTTTCCTAGTTCAAAGGGGTTGAGCACATAGTTACATGCCATGATTGTGCCTTACTAGAATAAAAGGGGTGATGAATGGAAGTCAAAACATTTTGACTCTGATATGTAATTCAACATTAGAAAATATTGGTGACTGAGATTCAAACTAGAGAATTTGCATGACTAGTTGAAAATTAATTATTTGCCTCATGCAAATTAATTTTGAAAAGATGACATGGATCATTGCAAGTTGGTAGTAAATAAATCAGGGATATTTTCCATCACTGTGCATAATTATGATCATTGGAGTAGGGTAGAGAGCTTGTTGTAGACAGTGGTGTTCTCAAAATTCATCAAGTGTTTAGAAGTAGCATTGAGGAAGTGGTAAGTTCAAATTTTATCCTCTTTGAAGTATTTGAAGATTTTCTTGTGGATATTGTAGAATTTAATTTAATACCCTATTTTTTTTAGAAGCTAGGGTTTTTCTAAGATAAGTGGAGAGAAGGCACCTGCCTCTAAGTCAAGCTAGAAATAGAAAGGGAGGGCTTTAAACCCAAGATATATTAGATATGCTCTCAGGGTCCTTTGTGGCCTAATCCCTAGATAAATTCTATTGGTTAGATGATTGTCATGCTTGTAAAGGTTCAAATACACCCTCATCTAGTTGGACATTGTTTACCCTCTTCTTTCAAAATGAGATAAAACTACTTCTTGTATGTAACCCATGGAATCTCAACATGACAAAGTTAATAGTTACAAATGTATTTATGGACGTTGAGTTTCTTAGAGCCTTGGATAAGGAAAATTTCCCTACCTCTAGAGCTAGAAGGAGGGGGGATGGGAAGGTTTTAGTGAACATGGATAGAAAAAGCATCTTTAGGGATTTTATGATATTAGGAGACACATGCACTAATATAAACTTGAAGAAAGAAGAAATCCACAAACTCCACAATGCCACTCATGGAAGAGTAGAGGTATCTAGATATAGGCCCAAAGGATTGAAACATAAGTTGATTCCACTCATAAATGATGAGTAGGAGCTATTGGTATTTGACACTTTCAAATTCTATTTTAGATATACCTACCATGATTTAAGCCATTTTTTTAGTTTAACGTTTGTAAGGTGGAAATGTGATGTATTGAAATTGTAATAATGTGCATGTGTATTGAATGTGTGGGGGAATATAGGATCTACTTCTTAATCCAAACTCCCAAAGGAGAGATCCAAATTGGTTAATCACAAGGAAGTGATCAATGCACAAATGAATCAATCTATGGAGAATATGAAGAAAGGAGAAAACCTTATAGTCTATTATAGAAAATGTGCATTTGAAAACTTAATTGAATTGAAGACAAATACTAACCTCAAAATAGGGTAAATCTAGAAAATACTATTTTCTGGTGTCTATGTTCAGTTTCAGGAGGTTTTGCAACCGAATCTAGCCTGGAAATGCAGAAATAGAGAAAACCCAGAAACCTTTTGTCTTTCAAAGAAAGGTCATCCTTGACCTCAAGATCGGGGTAAGATCTTACCCCGGAGTACAATCTTACCCCCCACTGAAATTCATCCTTGACCTGAAACAGCTCCGACGAAAATTCTATTTGCGGATCTCGAAAGTTCACCAAAAAGGGTATCCAGATCTGCACTGATATTCGTCGTCCTGCACCTGCACCTGCACCTACAAGAAAAAGGGTTTTTGTTGTTTGGATGAGGGGTTTGCCTTGGGCAAACCCTATTTTGGAATCAACCTTGAAATGTAATTGAAATTGCAATATATAGACAAAGTAAATGGAACTATTCACCTTGCTTATGCTGAAATCCTTGTGGAGGATTCGAATCCTTGAATCCACAAGTATGGAAGCTCCAAATGAATATGTAGGATGTCTCAAATCAATTTCATTAGATCTTCAACACCAATCTTGAATGGATCTTGGAATAGGAGGAAGCTTGGATGAATGTGGATGGAGAAATCTTCAACAAGAGGGCTCCAAAGAGATTGAATCCTTTAATGGCTATCAATGGACCTCCTTGATGAGTGCTTGAATGCTTGATGATGAATGAATGCTTGAATGCTTTCCTTCTCCTTCTTGCTTGATTGATCTCTTGATTGCACTTGAGAGCTAGATGTCTTGATCATGAAAAGTGGATTGTGAAAATGAAAGAGGAAGGCTTCCTTTTATAGTGATCTAGGGCACAAACTTCTAGAGAGGCCAACATAGGGGAATTAAATTCCAATTAAGCCTTAACCCCTATAAATGGACCTAGATTAAATACAATTTAAGAGTTTACCATTCCAAAATCTGAAACAGCCGACCCGGAAGTGAGAAATAAAATGTTCTAAAGCCCGACATCCCGAAACCTCTAGAATTTGAAATTTGGACCCAAGGTCAGGGTTGAGGTCAAATTTGACCTAGGTCAGAGTTGAGGTCAACTGTGACCTAGGTTAGAGTCGAGGTTGACCTTGACCCTGATGTCATAGATCTCAATTTCTCAGGACCAGGTGCCAGAAATAGGCTGGAAACAGGTGGAGAGAGAAGCAGAATAGGGGGAAAATGCCAGATCTAGTCAAAGACCCATTCAAGGTGCTTGACATGACCCTAGACCACTTACTCAGAGGGATAAATCAGTCCCAAATGGAAGTGCTTCCATTTTATGATGATACAACGTTGAGAAGAGGATACCAGTTGGACTTATGTGCATGGCCATAGCCATACAAAACCCTAAGGCAAATACATCTTATGACTTTGTGGGATACCTAGTTAAAGCCCTACATGAAGGTTTAATAAAGATAAAAAAAGTCCATGGGTTATTGATTTTAGATACTATTCTTTGTTATGGCACTTGATTCTATATTTTAATTATGATCATGTGGAAAAGAGATAGAGGTTGGACAAAACAAATACTTATGGGAACAAGAACATGTAATGTGTTAGACCTAGATGTGGGAAATTAATGCCTCAAGGCCTAGTTTTGTTTACTTTGAAAACATATTTGTCCACCCTATCCTTGAGATCTTAAGATAGAAAGACTTTCATAGATTGCCAACATTGGTAAAGAATTTATTAAGAGCCAAATTTCAGTTCCCTAACCAAAAATTTGATCACAATTGGAGTGACTGGTTTTATCATGATGAAGTCACAATTATCAAGGTTTTTAGGTGTCCACAACTCCCTTACATTCTACCAATCTCTAGTCCAGAAAGATTTGTTGTCATGGATGTTTTTGGAAAATGTTAAATTAATAGAAAAGGAACACTTGCAAGATAGAAAGAGGGGCACTTTCTTTCCTAGATTGATGTAAACTTATGAATTTTCTTTTGGCTATAGGACCCTTGAATAAATTAACAGTTTCCTCAAGCAATACAAATTGGAGACTATTCCTACTAGATTTTGTGACCCAAAAGGTTTCATGGGTCTTGTATGAAAAATGTTGTTGAGTGGGAAAATTGTAATACCCACGCATGGTTTAATTTTTAGTTTATGGTTCCAAACCCTTTTAGGCCACTTTTCATGTGTGTGTTGGTTATTTTAATTGGTTTTGGTGATGCTTGAATATATGACACTACTTCATTGTTTGATATATTATGAGACACTGGATATTTGTGTGATATCATGTTGTTAGATAGATGATAATGATTATCTTTATATTGTGATGGTCATTTGCTTATGATGATGTTATATATATGTATGTGAACAGTCTCACAATAGGTAATAATAATCATGCCATTGTCTCTCTTAGGAATAATACATCTATGCTAAGGATTACTTTTCCCATCATTAAATGAATTTAGATTGTCAACCCAGGGACGTAGACTTGAAATGGGACAACACAGTTTGTGCACTAAGTTCCTCTAAGAGTCATAACACCTATGCTACAGGAAGATAAAATGCATGAAAGGAACCTATGCTATTGTTGCAGGAAAGTAAACACGCTTTACTACTTAATGGAATTACAGTAGAAAGCTTGTGAACTTATTCTAAACCTATCTATCAACTCAAAACATTCACTATGTCTATCACTGCAAGTGCTGCAGGAACATCCACAGTAGTAATGCTACAGGAGTAAAATAGTAATGCTGCAGGAGTAAAACAGTAACTTCTACTTGAAAGCACGGAAAATGAAAGAAGCAAATCTACTCTATCTTAATCTAATCCACCTCCCAAGTGGGCCCCCTTGGTTGGCTTCTGCTAACTACTAACACAGAAGATACTCCAAAATTACTCTTTCATTATATTCTTCTTAACTGGTTACATAACAATTGAACAACTCATGAAGAACAGAAAAGAGCAACTTCTGCTATACTAAATACATCATTCTATATTTTCTCATTACCTATCTAAATCAGTCAAATCCCTTTATATAGAGGATTGATGCTTATTGAAAATATAACAAAAAAGTCTAATTAAACCTCACCAAATAAGGAGGAGATAAAACAACCACGACATATTACAATAAGTGTAGATAACAAAATAACAATACTGAGGGAAAATAGCATAAATATTTCCTATATCTTTTGGAATGACAACTCCTTCTTAGTAGTGACATATCCTTTGGAACCGTGTTGGATTCTTCCACCATGGCTAGTCTTCTAACGCTCCTTTAATGCGGTTGTTCCACTCTTTGTACTACTCCTTGTTAAATGCAGTCGCACCATTCTTGAACCACTCCTTGCTTACCTGGCAGATTAGTAGCATTTTGTGTACACACACACACACAGATATATATATATATATATATATCCATCCAAGTCAACATTTCAACTCCTACTCAAATGTTAGAACACAACTTAAAATAACTATATGAAGTACTACATTATATTTATAATAGTCAGTAAAACATGTCATTCTAGCTACCCATAGACTTTGTGGCTTTAGTTGTACTTATCATAAGTTCACATAGGTATAAGTCATAAATGTTTTAGAAATGTCTATCAGAGCATAAAGAGTGTCAAAAAAGTATGAAGATTATAACAAAATTGAGACAATAATTTGTCTCATCATCTACCCCCTACTGAACATAATGCTTGTCCTCAAGCATTGCATTTCTTGGCTATAGACCTGAAGTCACTGACAGTTGTCTTTCCCTTCTTTCCACTCCTGAAAGTGTAGTAAAATCCTCTTGTCCTTTCCACGTAATCTCCTCGGTGCTCCTCCTGCAAGTGATCCAACCTAGTAGTATTGATGTCATATAGGGTCCATAGGAGTGTAGGTGGTTGGAAAGACAAAGGCATCCATAATTCCCTTTTGACTTGTCACCCCAACTACATATATCTGGTTGCTCTATTTGTTGCTGCCTCAAAGTTGATTGGGCTGTGTGGCTCTTTTTTCTTGAATGCCTCTGGTAATCTATTCCACCAGCTCCTTACCCCTATAAGACTTCTCTGAAATGAAAAGTATGGCAGTCCCTGGTATTCTCTATAGACCTTGTCTCTTAATGCAAAGACTTTCTCCCCGATTTCTAGTTTTTGTTTTCCATAGGTCAAATTGAGCCAATCCCTCAAGAGGACATCAGGCTTATGTGATTCAACCCTTAATGGTAAGGGTTCAGATTTTTGTAGATCCCTATAAATATTCAGTTGTCTGTCATAGTTTCCTTCATTATGCATCCATGACATCAAAGCCCTCAAATGAATATCCCCTATACAGAGAAAAGGATTCCACTCTGTTTCATGTGGGATGACAAAGTTATGCAAATATAGCTCACATAATAAATTTTGTTGCCATGGGGGAAGAGTTTGATATATTCCATAAAATTCTTGGGCTGACTTGAATTCACAATCAATACCCTTCATTGTCATCGTAAGTTGAAACAAAATAAATTATTCTTTTAAAAAAATAGCATATACCCTGGGTGGCGGTCTACAAGCTATGACCCGATCGGCTAGTTTGAGGGCTTTGTCCATTTGTTGCTTTTGTTTCTTTAACTGCTCCTTAAGAGCTTCAATTTCCTCATCCTTATCAAATATCTCCTTTTGCATTTGATCTCTTTCCTATCTCCACCAAGTCTTCTGAAAAACAAAATGATTGTATAGATTAAAGAGTACAAATTAAATTGTTGGTGAGGGAAATTCTTGCTTCTGAGCTTTCTTTTTCTTTTCTTTGGCAACTTGCTAAAAATACTCAGTGAACCATGTGGATTTTTAGGGCATGATGGAGACATTGGAATATACAGGGTGCTACGGAGGAGTAGGTTGAACATTCACATGAATGCTCTCTTGTATTACATCAGGACTTGGCTCAGGCATTCCCTGATCATCCTATGGCATGCTACTGTTAGGTTCTTGCACATTTTGAGATTCCTCCATATTTTGAGGTTCTACCTGCAAGGGGGAGTCATTACGAATGTTCTCAAGAGAGGGTTCTGGAGCAGGTTTTGGTGCTAGAACATTTGGATTTCCAAGGGAAGGTGGAGACACTTGTCCTCGCATACAAGGGCTTCTACACACATTTGCCTCCTTGACTACTGCAGTTTTATTTTGGCAGGATCTTTTTGGCTTTTGTGCTGTAGGAGTAGATGCTGCAGGACTTGACCTTTTTCTCTTATTTATTTGAACTGAAGGGTTTTGAATTTCACCTTCTAGGTTAGGGATTTCTTTTTCAACTTTCTATTTGCCTTTCTTTGTGGAAGAAGTAGGTATATTACTCTCTGGAGTGGGCTCAGAAGACTTGTTTTTTGGGGACAATTCTGGTTCTTTTTCTTTTGTAGTTGTTTCTTCAGTAGGCCCATAAGACTCTACTTCATTCCCTAAAGGTTGAGCAATAGGGTTAACTTTGGGTTGCAAAGTTTTAAACTGAACAAATTCTGCCTAGGACATGGGAGAGACATCCCTAAGGGATTTTTCAACCAAAAGCTTTATTAGGGCATGGTGGCTTATGGAATTTGCATTACCCTTTTGTGTTTCCTCGACACTAATGCTTAACATATTATAGAGAAAATTAGGAACATTGACATGAAGATTATGCCTTATACAACTAAGCAATTTGAAATGATGGGCATGTAGGTTTGAGAATCTTCCTTCGCAAGTTAAATACCTGATAATGTGGGTAGCCAATTCTGGAAATGGTGGTGGAAGAGACAATCTCTTACATCCCTGCTTAGTAATTTCAAGCGGAGGATCACGCGGTTGGGAGAATTGAGCTTGAGATGACCTGGCGTCATGCTCGTTAGGATAGTGCTCTCCAATGAATGGCAACCCGGTGACCTCAGCAATTCTTTCCTTGGTGGAAACAACTATTAAACCCCAAAAAGTTTCTTGTCCCTCTTCAAAAGTGCCCATAAATTCTGCTGCAACCTCCTTATTAAATTTTGTTAACTGAAGAAAATACCCCAACCAGCTGCATGCATTAAATCTGTAGACTGCTTCAACATCCGCTAGTAAAATACCATGGTGAACTGGTTTATGCCTCTATAATTGTCCACCCATCTTAATAATGCCCAATCTTCAATTTGATGCTCTCCAATTTACTGCTAATCTTTGGTCTTCTTACGCTTTGTAAATACCTTCTTCTTGAAATCCCAATTGTAATTCTTGAAAATATCAATTTTTCACTTACATTACCTATGTCATGCTTAACATGAACAATAATAATGACAATGATTATAGAGGACATCACAACTTTAAGTGGGAGTTACCTCACAATTTAATTATAGTCCTTCAAGTCATATCAAGTTCAAAAAATTAGAATTTTGCAAGTATGACAAATGTGTAGGATTAAAAGAATTAATAGAACGTAGCCTACGTACAACATTGATGTGACAAGGATGTGACTAGGATGGATTAGGAATAACACTTGGAATTTATTACACTTCCCCTGCCCCCTATGAAACATTAACAAGTGTCCTCACTTGATAAATTTAGCACAAGAATGCAAAACTGGCGTAACGCCTATATTATACATGTAATGCAGTACTAGATATAATTATTCAAACCTGTGTGCTAAAAGTGATTAAGGAGTTAGAGAGGTGTACCTGGCAATTAGTTATCGTACACATGAATGCAAGTTGATGAGAGTGTCAATTTCAGCAGCTGCATAAGAGTGCTGACGTGGTATTTTATTAAAAGCATTGAATATAGAAATTGTGGGTGACGTGGTGTTTGAGTGGGTGGTAGAAAGAGAAATGAGATGAGTTAAAGAGAAGAAGAGAGAAAAGTGAATGAAGAAATATACCTCATATTAAATGAAGTTTTATTATGGGCGATTTTCAAAGGCATGTTATGGTGAGGCTGTAGGAGGAAGGCTTTCATCTTCTGCTATAAGAACTGTTACCTGAGGGGCTGTTAAACTTTGTGTGCTGAACTGTTGCAAGAATTCTTCTTTGGTTTGTGGCTTGTGATACAAGTGCAAGCAGCATCCATTAACAAGTAGTTTAATTAGACTGGATCCAATGTTGTCAATTGGACTGCTCCATTTTCAAAAACATATTGGATTTCATATGGTCCCAGCCATCTGGTCTGCAGCTTTCTTAGAATTTCCTTGAATCGAGAATCATATAATAGAGCCCAATCACCTACTTGAAAGTGCTTATTCTTGATATGTGAATCATGCCACCTCTCCCTTTGGTTCTGTATTAGCTCTATTCTCTCCAATTCTTATTTTAACATTTCATATAAGGAATTGAGGTGGAGTAGGTGTTCTGATTGTGCTGCAAGAAGTTGATGTTCAACTCCAGAGCTGTGCGCAATGTTGTGTTCAAATTATATGGGCAACATTGTTTCCTTTCCATACACCAATTCAAATGGTGTGAACCCTATTGTGGTCTTCCATGTTGTACGATAAGTCCAGACTACTTCAGTTAATCGGCTGCTCCAATCCCTGCAATGCAATTGCACTATCTTTGTTAATATGGCCTCTATTTCTCTATTTGTCACCTTTGCTTGTCCATTTTCCTGCGGATGGTAAGGGCTAGACTTCTGATGCCTTATATTATACTCCTTCATTAGTTCACTGATCAGATTTGAAGTGAACTATTCTCCTTGGTCTGTTACTAATTCTCTTGGGACTCCATAATGGGTAAAAATGTCCTCATACAAGAATTTGGCTACTTTTTGATCTCTGGCATTCTACATTGCTTTCACTTCCACCCACTTTGTCAGATAATCTGTGCATACCAGGATATATGATTTTCCATTTGATGGAGGATCAATTGGTCCTATGAAGTCCATACCCCATTTATCAAAGGGTGTCATCACCACTTGTGGATTAAGTGGCATCTCGTTTGATTTTTTTGGATGACCCATCCTTTGGCATTTATCACATTTTTTTGTATAACTTGTTGCATCTTTGTGTAATGTTGGCCAATAATATCCTATTGTTAAGATTTCAAGGTTGTTCTCTTTGCTACAAAGTGACCTCTACATGGCTCATCATGACAAGCATGGAGTATGTCATATATTTCATCTTCTCTCGCACACCTCCTCATGATCTGATCTGGACCAGTGTAAAATAGATTGTTATCTATCCATGAAAATTGAAAGCTTTTCTCTGCAAGCTTTTTCCTGTCCTTCTGAGAAAAATGTGGGGGCATCTTATTTGCTGCAAGATAATTGGTTATGTCAGCATACCATGGGTTTTTGATTGCTATGTGGAACATGTGTTCATCAGGAAATGTATCTTCAACCTGAGTGGTGTCTTCATCAGCATTTTGAAGTCTAGACAAGTAGTCAACAACTACATTTGCCTTCCTTGGCTTATCAAAAATTGTTATATCGAATTCCTGCAATAGTAAAAGCCATATTGCCAATCTTCCTGTTATAGCAGGTTTGTTCATTAGGTATTTTATTGCTGAGTGATCAGTGTGAACAAAAATGGGATAGCTTGTTACATAGTGTTAGAATTTGTTCAATGCATAAACTACAGCTAGGAGTTCCTTTTCAGTAACTGTTTAGTTTAATTCAGGTCCTTGGAGGCTCTTACTGATATAGTAAATTTCATTCTCAAGGTTAGTAGGATTTTGTCCCAGTACAACACCTATGGCATAATATGATGCATCTGTATGGATGTGGAATGGAATAGACCAATCCGGTCCTTTGAGGACTGGTGCAGTTGTTAGAAGTTTCTTTAGATGCAGGAAGGACTCATCACATGCTTGTGTCCATATAAACTCGGCTTCCTTTGTAAGCAATGTGTACAGAGGACTAGCAATTTGATTGAAATTTTGAATAAAGTGTCTATAGTATCCAACATGTCCTAAGAAAGATCTTACATATTTTTTCTTAGTAGGGGTAGGTAATGTGAATATTACCTCAACTTTAGCTGGGTCCACTTGAGTTCTTGATGCTGAAATAAAATGCCCAAGTACCACTCCTTCCTGCATCATCATAAAGCATTTCTCACTATTAAGGGATAGATTACATTCCTTACATCGGATTAGCACCTTTTCAAGATTCTTCAAAGCCTCTTCAAATGTCACTACAAATGTTGTAAAGTCATCCATGTATATCTCCATACAATCATGTGATATGTCAGCAAAAATACTAATTACAACCCTCTGGAATGTTGCTGGAGCATTACACAACCCAAATGGTAGGACTGAATATGCATATGTCCCCCATGGACATGTGAATGTAGTCTTCTCCTGGTCCTCTGGAGCAATAGTTATCTGATTGTATCCACTATATCCATCAAGAAAGGAAAAATACTTCTTACTGGCTAAAGTATCAAGTACTTGGTCAATGGATGGTAATGGGAAGTGATCTTTCTTGGTAGCTTTATTTAACTCCCTATATAGTCATTAGTGTATGAACAAGTGTTTTTACATATAGTCATGCCTATAATAGGTGTGACTCCTTGAGGATTAATGTCTATCATAAATGTGACTAGCTATCCCCAATGTTCAAGGTATATTTACCACTGCAATTTGAACTACTCAATGCTCAACATAGTAATTGATAAGTGACAAGGCATTGGCAAGTATTCTATAAAATAGAAACAATATCATATAGAGTACATTAATATATAAATCATTATATATATGTATAGTGATATAAAACAAATCTTAAATTTAAGAAAATAGATATTAAATTGTCTTCAATAGAACACTAAAAAAATAGAATTTGTTATATTACTTAAATTTCATATAAGTTCAATTTGCATTTACATGGTATCAAAGCCAAGTTAGGAAGGATCCTAGCAGCAACTAAACTTGAGAAATTCAAATTTAAATCTAAATAAAATTACATTCCTCTATGGAAATTGTAATCCTATTTGAAGATAGGTTAGAAGGAGGAAATAACTTCTCATCATGGAAGTTCAGAATTATGATGATATTAAAAGAAAATAAAATTGAGTCATTTGTGAAAGAAAATAAACCAAAACCGAAGAATGATCCCAAGAAAACAACATGGATTGAAGGAAATGAAAAGGCCATGAAAATCATAGTTGATGGAGTTAGAGATCATATCGTGCAAATTTTGACAAAACATGAGACTGCATATCATATGTTTAAAGCACTTGAAAGTACATACAAAATAAATAATTCTATCAGGACTTTGGCTCTAAAGAGAGAAATCAATCATATAAGTATGAACAAAGGATAATCTATCAATGCATACTTTATGAGAATATCTACTCTAAGGGATCAGCTATCAACACTTGGATACCACATTGAAAGTAAGGAGATAACACTTATTTCTCTAGATGGCCCACCCAATTCCTGGGAAACATTTATTCAAGGCATTAGTGCAAGGTCTAAATTTCCAAAATTTGACCAGTTAAGATCAAACTATCTTCAAGAGGAATCAAGACAAACAAAGAAAGGTTTTAATCAGAAGAATATAGATGAAGATCTTCATGTCTTGAATGCAAACTATCACAAGAAAGGAAAGAAGAAATCCTTTACGAAGAGGAAAAGCCACCCTGAGAAAGGTTCATCTAAGAAAGATGTTTCTCACATCCAATATTTTAGATGTGACTAGTATGGGCACTATGCAGTTAGATGTACTGATAGAACCAAGAAAGAAGAATCATATGCCAAGGTAAGAAAATCCAAGAAGGATCATGAAACTGAGAGATATGTATTCTACTCTGCACTTTCAAATCAAGTATCTAATAAATCCAACACTTGGGTTATAGATAATGGTTCATCAAGACACATCACTGGGTTCAGGGAAAACCTAGAATCCATGGTAGAAGAAACTGACAGGGAAGTGACAATTGGAGATGAATCTACACATCCAGTCAAAGGTGTCAGAACTTGCACCATCAAATTAAAGTTAGGAATCTCCATTCAACTCACTGGAGTACTGTTTGTTCTAGACATCAAAAGGAACTTGGTCTCCATATCTGCACTTGAAGATAATGGATATAGGGTAACCTTCATGGATAGTAAATTGTTGGCATGGCCAAAGAAATCTACTATTAAGAAAGCTCAGACCATAGGTCATAGACAAGGTTATTTGTATGAGTTATATATTGAACCAAATTAGCCCTAATTCTTGAAATTACAGACTCTAATGAAATATGTCATAGAAGGTTAGGACACCTCAATTTTCATGCCCTATCTTCCATGGAAGGACTAGTCACAGGTTTTCCCAAACTCAAACAATATCATTCAGGGGCATGCAAGGGGTGTGCCTTAGGGAAGAATATTAAGGGGTCTTTTCAAAATAGTCATAGCAAAATAAAAGATGTATTAGAATTAGTCCACTCAGACTTATGTGGACCCATGTCTGTACCTTCCTTAGGTGGGTTTCTATACTATGTAATCTTTGTTGATGATTTCTCTAGAAAGACACCGATCTATTACCTTAAATGTAAAGAATCACAGGAGATCCTTAAAAGGTTCAAGGAATTCAAATCACTTACTAAAAACTCTTTTGGAAGAAAAGTAAAAACCTTAAGGACGGATATTGGAAAATAATATACATTAGATATTTTTTTAAATTTTTGTAAAAATGATGGGATAAAGAGGGAGTTCATTATACCCTACAATCCTCAACAAAATGGAGTTGCTGAAAGGAAAAATAGAACCATTGTAGAAGCCACTAGGGATATGTTACTTGATCAAAACATAGAGACTTCACTTTGGGCAGAAGCCTCTAGTATTGTTGTCTACATTCAAAATAGATGTCCTCACTCCCATATTGATGAAAAAACTCCTACATAAGCCTTCACTAGTGTAAAACCAAACATTAGTCACTTGAGGATATTTGGTTGTCTTGTTTACATTCATGTACCCAAAGAGAAAAGAACTAAGCTAGAACCTTCTGGGATAAAATGTATTTTTGTAGGCTACAGTGAAACCTCAAAAGCTTATAGAACATACGTGTCTAGTCAAAGATAGATTGAACTAAGCAGAGATGTGATTTTTGAGGAAGATAACTTTTAAAAGAGCCATAAATTCTATTGAGTCAGAAATTCAAACTTCCACCCTAGACCTAGAAGAGGATCCTGCTCCTGAGACTCATAGGGAGTATCCTAAGGAAGATATAAATGAAGAACAAATAACATCATTATAAAATCCTAAGAAAAGACCACTATGGGCTACCAAAATAATGGAAGAAGCAAGAACTTATGCCGCTCCATCAGGGACTTTCGGGGAAAGTAAAAGACCTAAGAGATTCTCTAGCTATGTAGCTTTGATGAGTGAATTCATCAAATCAGAACCTTATAATGTTATAGAAGCTCTCTAGCACCAAGTATGGAAGGATGCAATGACAGAAGAGTACCAATCCATCCTGAAGAATGATGTATGGGAGATAGTACCTAGACTAAAAGATAAATTTGTTGTTTCGTCCAAATGGCTATTTAAAATCAAACATGTTACACATGGTAGTATAGAAAAAATAAAAGAAAGATTTTTAGCCAGAGGATTTTCAAAGACATAAGGAATTGACTATGAAGAAACCTTTCCTCCAGTTTCTTGATATACCTCAGTCAGAGCAATTCTAGCCATTGCAGCAACCAAAAGATGGAAAGTTCATCAAATAGATGTAAAAATTACTTTCTTAAATGAAACCATTGAAGAAGACGTCTACTTAGAGAAACCTGAAGGATTTGAGATTCACAATGCAAAATCAAATGTGTGTAAATTAAAGAAATCGCTATATGGACTTAAACAGGCTCTCAAAGCCTGGTATGAAAGAATTGATAGTTACCTCATGGGATTAGGCTTCTCAAAGAATGATGCAGACTCAAATCTCTACTTCAAACAAAGAAAAGGTGATATGTTAATATTGATATTATATGTTGTGATGAGTCAATACTTTGTCTTTATTTTATGATACTTTTATGCTCTGTTCTAGACATTTCTAAAAAAAACACTTGTTATGCCTTATTGAACCTATAAACATGCTATAAGTGCAGTCAAACCCAAAAAAACTATGGGTATATAATAATTGATATACTTTAGCAAATATTATATATATGTTGCAGTATTTCATATAATTGTTTGAATGTATGTTCTAATATTTGGATTAAGTTGAATCGTTAAATACTTGAATATATGCATGTTCTACTAACCTTCCAGGGAAAGAGGAGTGACTGAAGAGTGGATCAACAAGCATTGATGAAGAGTGAGGAAGACTCAGTCATGATGATGAAGAGCCATTATGATACCACGGGACATGCCTGATAAATTAAAGGGAAAAACATTCCAAGAAATATAGGAACACACCTACGCTATATTTTCTCTATCATCAATGTTTTGTTTAAGCGGTTATGGAATCTTTATGATACTTTGTCATGGACTGTTGCATTTTCCTTTCTTTATGGTGCGAATTAGTTAGACCTTATCTTTTATGTTCAAATAAGTATCAATCCTCTATATAAAGGGATATGATTGTTAGAGAGATAGTTAGTTAGATGGTTGTATTATTTGCTATGATTTGAAGCAAAGTTACTTTTCTAGTTTTGTATGTTGTTTCATGATATGTAATCAATTTTTTGGAAATACAATGAAGAGGTGATTTTGAGTTCTATTCTATGTTGATAGTTAGCAGAAGTTGACCAATGGAGGCCACTTGGAAGGTGGATTAGAGTAGACTAGGTTAAGTTGTTTAAGAATTTATAGCAATTCAAGTAGAATTCACTGTTCTTTCCTGTAGCATTATACATTGTGTATGTTCCAGCAGCACCTGTAGAGATAATCATTGTGAATGCTTTAGATTGATAGAATAGGTTAAGATTTAAATTATAGTTGTCAGCATCATTTTCATTAAGTATTTGTGTGTGTTTATTTTCCTACAACAATAGTATAAGTTTATTTCTGTTGGCATTAAGCAGAATTGCCACTAGTGACAACACTTATTTGCATTCACAGTGCAAACCGAGAAGACAGTGCAAACCGAGCAAACAGTGCAAACCGAGCAGACAGTGCAAACCGAGCAGACAGTGCAAACCGAGAAAACAGTGTAAACCGAGCAGACAGTGCAAACCGAGCAGACAGTGCAAACCGAGCAGATAGTGCAAACCGAGCAGACAGTGCAAACCGAGCAGACAGTGCAAACCGAGCAGACAGTGCAAACCGAGGAAGTTAGTACAAACTGAATAGGACAGTGTAAACCGAGTAACATCATGTCTATCGAGTCACCAGTATTTACCGAGTTCAAAACCTATCGAGTGATCAGTATGAACTGTGCCTTCACTTCTACCGAGTGCATGACAATGCCGAGTAATGTAGTGGACGCCGAGTATCAGAAAGTCACCGAGTCAAGTTTGCAGGAACCGAGTAACCATACTTGGGCCGACTTAGTAGCACTTATGTTTATTTGTCAAGCCGACTTTGTAATTGTAATTGTAATTAATTGTTTAAGACTTGTATATAAACAATGTTGTAAAAATGTCAAGATGTATGAAAGAAGTATATATGTGAAAGAAAAAAGAAAGGCAGAGATAAGCGAATTACAAAAGGCTTCAGCAGTATAAGGAACAGCAAAGACAAATTCATCACAGAAGGTGATCAGTACATTAGCGAATCTCAATCAGCAATCCAGTTGCAAAGCAAGAGATCTACTATTTCATCCTAACAGGTGAATCAGTACTAAATCCTTTAACCGGGTAGACTTAACAGTCTTTTGTAAAATCTCTTTACCGAGTGCATACTTCATTGTATGTTTGTAAATCCTTTAACAGGGTAGATTTAGCAATCCTTATTGCTCCTAACAGGGCAAATCATCAGAAGTGATCAAATTGTAAGCCTTAACCGGCCAACTTTATCTGCAGTATTAAAGCTTTGTGGGTTTCATCCCCACCCCAGTTTTACTTTCTTTTGGAAGGTTTCTGGGTAACCAAATCCATGTGTCACTATTGTGAATGCTTTTAAGTTTCATGCTTTCTGTATGCAAAGGTTAAAGTGAATTACATGTTAATACTTCTGTAACTGAAAGAAAATTTGGAGTTACTGATTCACCCCTCCCCTCTCAGTAACTCGGTTAATTCCTGAATATTTCCAACATATTTCATGTATTTTCCTTCTTGCAGCTTAAGAAAAATGACTCCAAGAGAGACTTAGTACACAAACCGTGCTCTCCCATTTCAAGTATACGTCCCTAGGTTGATAATTTAAATGCACTTCATGATAGGGAAAATGATACTTAGTTTGAATATAATATTCGTAGGAGAAGCCTTGGCATGATTATTATTACCTATTATGGGGTTGTTCATGTTGATGATCTATTGATTACAAGAGAAGATCACCTTATTGATCAATGTAAGAAAGATCTAGCCTCTAAATTTGATATGAAGGACTGAGGTTTATTACACTACTTCCTTGGACTTGAAGTCTGGCATAAATCAGATATCATTATTCTGAATCTAGGGAAATACACCATTGATATATTGAAGAGATTTGATATGATGAACTGTAGACCTATGTCATCCCCCATGGAAACAAATCTTCATAAATTAAAGGAAGCAATAGTAAATTCTCAATCAGTAGATCCCACTCTCCACAGGCACATGATTGGATCTTTGATGTATTTGGTTAATACCAGACCCGATATCTGCTATGTTGTAAATTCCTTAAGTCAATTTATGTATGAGTCTAAGGAGATACATCTTGTGGTTGTGAAGCATGTAATGAGATATCTTCAAGGTACTCTTAATTATGGCCTGAGATATGAAAAGGTTGACTTAGATCTTCATGGATTCATAGATTTAGATTGGGTTGGAAGCGTGACTAATCAGAAGAGCACCTCTGGATGTTGTTTCAGT